>CAHIKZ030004155.1:5655000-5737500 GCA_903632075.3 Acanthosepion pharaonis
GTAGTTTTTGAAAAGCTGATAATATTGGGATGAGAGTGATGTAAACGAAGCGCCTTTGACGTTTCGTTTCCGATTCTGAAATCTCAAAAAGTCGATATGCAAATAAGTAAAAACGGCCATCAATAAAACCGTGACAAAATGGCGCTGTTGCATTTGTCGGTGATTTTGCGCTTGCGTGACAATGTTGTTCGCACACTTCCATCGCTGTATTCTCTTCTTCCTCAAATGACCAATAACTTTATGTTGTCGAAGTATAACGTGAGGACTCTGAAATACTTTCGTGTGATGCAAAGGTTCGCTTACACATAAAAGATCAATGATCGTCGCTAAAGCGGAAAAACAATAAAACTATATGAAAAAAATGCATTACTGAAAGAGAAGCTGGGGAATAAGACATTCATTACAAAACCAACCTGAACAAGTAACAAAACAAACATATCTTGTTGGAGAAGAATTATTTTCCATCCTCCATCCTTTCTTGACACCCTTCACGTCACACACATCGCGAGGACTATAGTATTAGATATCACGAAGGCCTTCAACAAGGTGTGGCACAAACGTTTGCTACACAAGATCTCCAGCTATGGAATGACTGGAAGAGTTTTCTCTATTATAAAATCCTTCCTAACAAGGGAGCTATTAACGGCCAGTTTTTCCAGTCTCTGGCGGTCAACGCAGGCGTCCACACTTCTTGGACCGGTTCAGAAATATCTAAACTGTTTCTAATTTAGATAAATGACCTGCCTAAAAATGTACGATCATTTGAAAATATCTATGCCGATGATATGACTATATTCGGGCGCACCTCTACAACTCTTGACGATCAGACTTTGGTATCTGAACTCTATTCCGATCTGATACTTACTTCCCAGTAGGGGGCGGGGGCTGGCTGGTTACATTCAATACCTCGAAAACCAATGGAGTTACATTCAATGACCGCCAATCAGACCCGAATGATCGCCAGTCACGATGAACGGATATCCCTTCGACGAGGCACCGTACCTTGAGAGAATATTGGGCCTCAAATTCACACCTGACCTCAAGTGGGACACTTATATACGATCCATCGCAGGTAAAATGATCGACTCCTTGTACCGCTCCAGTAAGTACCTGACTCCTCATGCTATCCTCTACCTTTATAAGAGCCAAGTCAGGCCGAAAATTGAGCACTGTTTCCATATTTGGGTGGGAGCTGCCTATACCATTCTTGTAGAGTTCAAAAGTACCTCCAAGTCCTTATTTTCCACCTTCCAACCTCTCTCTGGCAGGTGGGATGTAGCGAGCCACTTGCTGTTCTATCGTTAAAACCATGGAAAGTGCTCGCACAAACTACATTCCTTGCTTCCTCCAGGTTTACCTTTACGGCTAGGACCCACCATGACACTTACATAGTAGAAAACCACCCACATCCCCACCGTATTCCATCTGCGAGAAGTTCCACTCGAACAGCTTCTCGCCGTGAACCACTGCCCTGTGCAAAAGACTCTCTAGAGGATGTTTCCCCGTTCACTACAATCTTGACCTGTTCAGGTCTAAAGCTAACCGTTATCTCCAACTCCTATCAATATAAACTACCCCTTATTATTATTGACCAAAGAAAATCCTTATAATCTTAATTGTCAGTGCATTCTATTGTATATCAATAATCATTATGGCTGATATTTCGTATGCCTGTCTGCATAGGGTTGCTAATTAATCCCTGGTTTATAATGGACCTATGAAAATGGATCTTAATGAAAGAAGGCGTATAATCAGGGCTGATTACCAGTTTTGAACACGGTTAGTACGCTCAAACTCTCGGTCACGATGACTTGTGACTTCGTGCTGCCATAGCCACCGACAGCATCAGAAAAGTTTGATCTACACAATGCCCATCGCAAAGCTTGGGTTAAGCTATGTTATGGTTTTCATTCTCTTATATGCCAGAGAATAGCTGGACAATCTTGCCAAAGATAAGGAGAAAACAGGAGGCAGAAGAAATGTAGTTCTACAGAAGCATGCTGAAAACTCCATGGACAGAATAAGTAAGGAATAATGAAGTCATAAATAAAATGGTAATAGAAATTGCACTTATACACTGAATTAAAAAAAAGAAAAGATAGGTTTGAACACATAAGGAGGAAATAGGGCTTGGAAAAACTTAATCCTCATTGGGCATATTGAAATCAAAACGAAAATATCTAGCCTATTACATGACGAGGTTGTGTGATTGGATGGTAGAACGGTGGGAGGGATTCATAATTTATTATTGATAATATGTCATATCCATAACATCATGGATAATATGTCATATCTATTTATATCATAACATCATTGATAATATGGCACATCTATTTATATCATAACATCATTGATAATATGTCATATCTATTTATATCATAACATCATTGATAATATGTCATAACTATTTATATCATAACATCATTGACAATATGTCATATCTATTTATATCATAACATCATAGATAATATGTCATATCTATTTATATCATAACATCATTGACAATATGTCATATCTATTTATATCATAACATCATGGATAATATGTCATATCTATTTATATCATACCATCATGAATAATATGTCATATCTATTCATATCATAACATCATTGACAATATGCCATATCAATTTATATCATAACATTATTGATAATGTCATTGATAATACAGGGTGTCCATAAAGTTCGTGTGCACATTAAAAAAATTATCTCTTTATTTGTATTTGCGATAGAAATAATCTGTAAAAAATGTTATAAAGTTTAATGTACCTAGTTTTAAGTATAGCTAAAATAACTAATGTGATTTAAGTCATTACTGTAAATCAGTTGGCAAATATTTTCCCTGAACTGCAAAATCGTATTACTATTTATATTGCTAATGATGCAGGAAATGTGGAAACTTAAATAAAATTTCAATAAAACTTTAAAATATACAGATTTACTTCTTTCTAATCCTTTTTACAAATTATTTCTATCGCAAATACAAATAAAGTTAGAAATTTTTGAAGTGCACACGAACTTTATGGACTCCCTCTATGTTCTATCTGTAATGGTCCTATTACTTAAGTAAAGCTTGCATGTATTCCTGACAAATGATAATATCTATGTCCGTCATTTTTAATAGATTCGCTAAAAATATCAGTTACAATGCCTTCTCCTTGTAAAACTATTTACGATGCGATTCTATAATAAAAAAGAAACATTTACAATGCAATACTTTAATAATAAAATTATTTGCTATGTTTCGTTATAGCAAAATCATTAACAATGCATTTACATCTGTGGATCTTAACTTTCTCTATTCAACTGTTTTTTTTTTCAGATACTTGCGAAAGTCAGCGCCTTCATCTGTTAAGTCGTACTTATAAATGAATCAGAATTAATTTACGACATTTAACATCACCCGTACACGTTTTAGTCCATTATAAGAGCACCAACAATTGGAATTTAACTGCGATAGGAACAGCCAATCGGTTGTCACACCATAGAAGATGGCGGAGCTTAGTTTGGAGGATTTCATATTTACATATTACACTTACTGTTAAAAGTTTCAAATAAGTCTAAAATTATAAAAACAAAATATAGGCAAAAACGTAAAAAGAAACATGTCTTGTTTAAGAAATTAAATAATTAAATCATTTTGTTGTCCTTTTAAATTGATTCGATCCCGTAAATCCACTGAATCCGTACTGACACCTTGAGAGGATATTACCGGTAGGAGGCGTTACAGCCCACATTGACAATCACTGACTTACATTATCGATATAGTATCGAGTATTAGTATCTCATAAGGTCTCTTGTTTTTTTTTATCTTCAAGTTATTTTATAGTAAAATAGTTTACTAAGCATTTCAATGATAAAATGCAAATCATTAACATATATATTAGCGTGTAATGTAAGTGTCATCTATTGATATTTTAGTCTTAATTTTAAGAATGATAGGAATTCGATTCAATCACAAAACCTGCTGCTTTTGAAGTAGGTACTGTAAATTCACTTACGTGCTAATATCCTTGGGAAAGGTACCAATCCTCTTCTTCTCGGCCCCAGTTATGGTTAAATAGCAGAACAAACTGGGTTCTATAGCCTTGGGTGGCAACTGTCTACCGCAGAAAGAAATGGCTACATACTGCGGGAAAAAATCTGCTTCGTCAGTCATGTATAGAAAGATACATGATCGCCTACGTGTGTATCACGCATGGCACATAACTGACTGACTATGATCGAGCGTATCAAAAGTGTCTTGTGAAATTTCATGCTGGACATTAAAATGGTTTCACTGTCTTATATACTACTTGTAGTTGATAGTAAATAAATGAAGATAACTCATTGCGTTTTCTAAGTTTTATGTGTTCTACAGACATGAAGTGAAGTGATTATATTAAATCAATTGCTAGGTCTATGCTAAGAAAGTTGGTTCACTGCATCTTGCCTGAAAATTCTTTCCGATAGAATCCATATTGCACATTTATAAACCTACCATAAGGTTGCCATATCTGGTATGTTGCTCCTACTATATATCTTCAGATTCTTGACAAAATCTCTCTCTCTCTCTCTTTCCATATATATATATATATTGTTGTATAAGAGTGTTATGGGAACTTACCCATAATAATAATAATGGGCTATTCCTGACATTATAAATACTGCGCCTCTCAAGAGGTATGAGGATATTGTAAGACGAGGAGAGATAATTGAGAGTATATTGTAAGGACATTGGAATAGTGATACTTGTCGAGACAACATAGTTCACTCTAACCAAATCTGATAGTCATTACTAATACTTCTACTTCTTTGTATTATATTTCAGTTGTGATAAATCTTTGTATTCCATACCTGTGTTCGTGTTATTCTTTTATTTGGTTCTAACCTTAGACCATCACCGTGGTACAAAGAACTTGGTCCATAACAAAGAGTAAGTGTCGTTGCCAAAACTGTGGCTTGAAACTAGATCGACAGCGATTCCATTATTAAGTAGATCATGTGATCATAAAGAAACAGAATAAACAGGAAGTAGTGTTCACTCTTCTTGTCTATCCACTAAGGTTCTACGTTCACTCTGCTACTGCAAGAATTACGATTCTCTTCTGATCATTATACTATTTGGCGATTACTACTTACTATTACTGGTGCGAATATTACTGGAAGGCGCCACTACCAGTACCATTGTCTACTAAGTCTCGACTATAACGAGCATTTTTTTAAAAATGATAACGAGTTACTGCTTGACATAGTAAAGTCACAAGCGAAACCCTCCAGCATCGCAAAAGTGGCAACAAGCATTTGCAAGGAATCACTATATATATATATATATATATATATATATATATATATATATATATATATATATATATATATATATGCTGTTTCAAAATACTTTTGCATAATTTGGGCGCAGGTTCAACCAAAACAAGAAAATTCTATACAAACATACATTCACAAATCGTTTGGTTTTACTTATTACTTTTAAAATAAGTTAGCGGTAGATGATGCTGTCGTTGACATGTAGACTAGGTTATATTTCTCATTCGTGTACATTTGTGGCTAGACCGTCTTAAACAGTTAACGTGTATAGTACTGAGTTAACTGCGAAGTGTTCCGTTTAACAATGGTAGGATATTCATATCGTGGCAGGGAGACAGATTTTTACATACGGCCGCGTGAATAGTAATGGACGCGAGGCTGCACTGCTTTATCTGATAGCGTTCCCAGACCGAAGGCAGAAGAATCATACAAAACTTCGATGCAGTTTATTGTCGCGTTGCTGAGACAAGATTCGTAGAACGACAAACTATGGATCGAGGAAGACGAGATCCACTCGTATGTCTGACCACGAAGAACAAATTCTACAGACTGTCGGGGACGATCCAGTTATCAGTACACGGTAAATGGCCCTAGAGTATATATATATATATATATATATATATATATATATATATATATATATATATATATATATGTAGAGAAAGAGAGAGAGAGAGAGGGGGAGAAAGAGATTGTCATCCACAGACAGACTTTTTCGCTGTATAAAAGCGCATCAATGTTGCTAGACGTCCAGTTGCTTCTAGCTAGAAACCCTGCTGAATTGGCGTCAGTCAGAGATTTTACCCCTAAGCCGTTGGCGCACGGCAGGGAAGAAGGTGAATTTAAGCGTATTTATTTTTAGATAAACACAGAGTGACTGCGAGAACTCGAGCCGATTTACCGAAGAGTCATGTATTATTAACCGTAATAGTCACTGTTTACAGACCTACACTTCCTACTTGACTATCTTTTCCTTTTTTAAGTTTCAGCTTAACCTAAATTTGAAATCTAACACGCGGACCGACTGTTGAAATGGATACACTTATCCTAAGATAAGAAGACAAATACAAACACATCAAATTGTAAAAGCAACAGAAAAAAACATACACATTTAAAACGGTCAGGTATTGACAAAACGACAATCCGTTCGCCAGAACAATGGCGTCTGAATAATAAGTAGCAAGAAATTACAAAAGTTCCTCTTTTTTTTTCTTTTTTTTGAAGTCATTAATGGAAAACTTGTGATTACAACGAGGCTCTCTTCTTCGCGTTGCGTCTGGCTGCTAAGTCTTATCAGAAAGTCGGAAACGTGACAGCTTTTTTTTGCAGTTAACTCTTCGGAGATGCGATATAGAACCCCTAGCAAAAATTAGGGAATCATCCTACTGTGAGAATGTCCCTGCAGGTTTTTTTTGGTGGGGTCCATCACAAATAAATAAACCACGTATTCATACCTGCGTAAAAATGTAGGAATATGTCGTCATTAATAATAATAATAATAATAATAATAATAATGATTCCCTTTCTTATTTGAGATATTTTATTTCTTAGATTTCATTAAAAAAAATTACACTTTAAAAATATATTTAAAATCAACAAATCAGCTTGTTGATTTTCGATATATTTTGTAGAGTAAAATTCTATTGAGTTTAAAATAAGTTTCCCGTAAATGGTACTACAGTTGACATGTAGACTAGGTTACATTTGTTATTTGTGTACATTTGTGGCTAAACTGTCTTCAACGTTTAACGTGTGTAGTAATGGGTTAACTGAGAGGTGTTCCGTTTAAGAATGGTAGGAAAATTCATATCGTGAGCAGGCAAGGTTTATCTTCAGTTCTAAAACATCTAAAATAAGAGTGAATTATTTTCTATTTCAAATTCTTTTGTTTGCTCAACCGGTTAACAGTATTTTTATATCAATATGTTTGGGTAAATAATTATCTGAGATATAACGATTCTTTGGAAATTGTAATGGCAATGGTATTATTAGCCGTTTCCTTATATGGAAGCATTTGGCATTAATTGACCAAGCAGATTGTATTCTCGAAATTTTCGAAATTTTCTCTTAAAAGAATTTTTCATGGAAATAGGTTTCTCAGGTCCAGTAGCTGTTATCGCTCTTTCCACTACTGATGGGGGTTTGCTTCCTAACATTTAGTTTGAAGTAGTGTGGAAGATCAAGATCTCTTCGAGTTACATGTGTAATCAATTATATCTGCTATTGTTGAAAGTTCTCACGTGGTGTGGTTTCTATTATTTGGAATTGTTCTTTGTTTGTGATTGTGTAGCGCCACTCAACAATGCTTTACTTGCCACTTTTAAGATATCTTAGAAAGCGCTTGCATACAACAAACAGTTTAGATGTTTCTGAACGGCTTTGGTGCCATACAGAAAGTGTTGACCTCACAAGAATATTTATGAACATGACTTGAGTTTTCTCGAGGGCTATGTTAAATTTCCTTATTATGCTAATTTTGTTATAACCGATCCATACGCTAAGGTATTTGAAGGGTTTAGCATCTGCTAAATCCATAACCTGAATTTTTATGATGAATGCAGGGTATGCTCTAACGCTGCTTCCATTCCAATTCCAGGTCATTGTTTCTGTTTTGGAAAGGTTTATCTTGAGTCCTATTTCCTGCAACACTTGGTGGTGGATGTTAGAAAAATGTATTGTGACCGGCCTGATTCTAATAATTCTAGAAATAAGAATGGTAAAAGTTTCTAATGTGACACTATTTAGCTATGGTAATTGGCTAACTAATTAACCATAGAAATTAAAAACGGGAAATACTTAAGGCGAGAAAGAGCTACACCGAAAGATAGACTGAGGCGACATTAAAAAAAAAGAAGAGTTTATTTTATTTACAAAAGGAAGATACTTTTCGCGAAAGACAGAAAATCAGTAAGAAGGAGCGAGACTGTGATTCTGTCAAATTATTTAATGTCGCGATAAGGTAGTGACGCGTCAAACGAAACAGAATTCTAAAAGATAAACAAAGCCGGCCCACGAATGCGACCGCGGAGGGAATTTGGCTTGGGACCACCCTGGAGAGGGGCTATTAATTATCTTTCAGAGATATCATTTGACTTTAATTCCTGATTCCAGCGAGGGAAGCCATCTGGTGTATGTACGAATCTTGGCACGAGAAAAGAAATCGCGGATGAAAGTGTTATTATTACTTCTTTTCAAACTGTTGACGTCAGACGCAGTGTCGTCGAAAATAGGCATCTGGTGATAAGAGAATTGTAAGACATGAGTAAAACAAAGAATTTAACTATCAGATAAACATGACCACCCAGTTAAAAGTTGGTTAAAGTGGATTTGGAATGTGATAAGGAATTGAATGGAAATCTGGGAATTTTAAATGTTTTGGTCGAAGGAAAAGGAAAAAGAAAAGAAAAAAAGGATTTTTTTTAAACATGAGGGCCAGTCTAGCCACACCCACACTGCCGAGAGATCATTGGCTAAGAAGTAGCATGGGTAATAGGCGGAGGTGAATGTATGAGAAAGACGGAGAAGTTTTTAACACCCATTGAGAGGATTGGTATGAGATACCAATGTGAGAGAGGAAGAGTTTAGGAGGATAAATCTCCTCCGACCTTCCCTCACGGACGAGGGAGGAACCCCGAAGTGGAAAGTGATTAATCTTCCAAAAATGGGAAGTAACTAATTTTCCCTGAGTTGGTCGGTGTCCATATAAACAAACGTCTCGAGGCAGCTAGTCAGAGTTACGGCAGATTTTCAGAGAGTTTGGTGGAGTGCCAGACACGGTCGGAGTTACACAGTCAGAGTGTTGCCTCGCAGAAGCTGACCGAAAGATTTCCACGTCCTTTTCGACTTAGTCTTCCTACCAAAAGCAAGTTTTTATTGACGAACGACTTAAGATACCACAACTCACTTAAGAAACGAAAAAAGTGTCACGAATCCATAGAAGCGGGTCGGGAGAAAAACACACTCCTGTTTTAAGCAGATAGATAAAGTTAATTGTATTTTCTCAACATAGTTGAACCTCGTGAGTTTGTTTTATTAATTTTCTTTTACTTACGATTGTGCGGTATCACCTTTACCCCGGATGCAGCTTGCACTACGGCCCGAAGCCTGATTGATTTCGTCTACCTAAGATCAAAGACGCAATGTGGGTAGGTTAGATTTGAGATAAAAGCAGTTACTTCGGTGACCAAGCATTGGAGGCAAGCCGAGAACCGCAAAGCTGATATCGAATCGGAAACGACCAGATCGACCGGGACACAGGTTGGTGGCAGCGACAAGGAGTCAACCCCAAAACGCTGGTGGAAGAAACCTTACAGCTTCGCGCCACAACTGGGAGTTGACCACTGGCCGACGGCGCAGTGTCATATATTGACGTCGCGACCAGTGGACGTCACATATTGGCGCTGGACTGCGACCGCAACCACCGGTGCGTGTCACACTAAGATCGTTAACCAGGGGGACTCCCAATTACTGTTTTTAAAAATGTTTGTAATTAAAATAGATTGGTGTATAGTCTGTATATACTAATAATGATACCAATAAATGACTATTTTCGTACAATCACTGAAATTAAGCAACATTGAACCTGGTCAGTACTCGGATTTTGGAGAAGAACAGGTGTTGTTCAACCTTTAATTGCATTAAATTTCATGGATGGTGATATGGAGGGAATAATAAATGGGTAATAATTATTAGAATCAATTAAAATTATGTTTTAAATAATAAAATGAATTTCATGGATGGTGATATGGAGGGAATAATAAATGGGTAATAATTATTAGAATCAATTAAAATTATGTTTTAAATAATAAAATGAATTTCATGGATGGTGATATGGAGGAATAATAAATGGGTAATAATTATTAGAATCAATTAAAATTATGTTTTTAAATAATAAAATGAATTTCATGGATGGTGATATGGAATAATAAATGGTAATAATTATTAGAATCAATTAAAATTATGTTTTAAATAATAAAATGAATTTCATGGATGGTGATATGGAGGGAATAATAAATGGGTAATAATTATTAGAATCAATTAAAATTATGTTTTAAATAATAAAATGAATTTCATGGATGGTGATATGGAGGAATAATAAATGGGTAATAATTATTAGAATCAATTAAAATTAGAATTTCATGGATTAAAATTAAATGGGTAATTTTAAATAATAAAAATGTTTTAAATTTCATGGATGGTGATATGGAGGAATAATAAATGGGTAATAATTATTAGAATCAATTAAAATTATGTTTAAATAATAAAATGAATTTCATGGATTGATATGGAATAATAATAAAAAATGAATTAGAATCAATTAAAATTATGTTTTAAATAATAAAATGAATTTCATGGATGGTGATATGGAGGGAATAATAAATGGGTAATAATTATTAGAATCAATTAAAATTATGTTTTAAATAATAAAATGAATTTCATGGATGGTGATATGGAGGAATAATAAATGGGTAATAATTATTAGAATCAATTAAAATTATGTTTTAAATAATAAAATGAATTTCATGGATGGTGATATGGAGGAATAATAAATGGGTAATAATTATTAGAATCAATTAAAATTATGTTTTAAATAATAAAATGAAATGGATGGTGATATGGAGGGAATAATAAATGGGTAATAATTATTAGAATCAATTAAAATTATGTTTTAAAAATAAAATATGGATGGTGATTTAATAAATAATAAATTAGAATCAATTAAAATTATGTTTTAAATAATAAAATGAATTTCATGGATGGTGATATGGAATAATAAATGGGTAATAATTATTAGAATCAATTAAAATTATGTTTTAAATAATAAAATGAATTTCATGGATGGTGATATGGAGGGAATAATAAATGGGTAATAATTATTAGAATCAATTAAAATTATGTTTTAAATAATAAAATGAATTTCATGGATGGTGATATGGAGGGAATAATAAATGGGTAATAATTATTAGAATCAATTAAAATTATGTTTTAAATAATAAAATGAATTTCATGGATGGTGATATGGAGGGAATAATAAATGGGTAATAATTATTAGAATCAATTAAAATTATGTTTTAAATAATAAAATGAATTTCATGGATGGTGATATGGAGGGAATAATAAATGGGTAATAATTATTAGAATCAATTAAAATTATGTTTTAAATAATAAATGAATTTCATGGATGGTGATATGGAGGAATAATAAATGGGTAATAAATTAGAATCAATTAAAATTATGTTTTAAATAATAAAATGAATTTCATGGATGGTGATATGGAGGGAATAATAAATGGGTAATAATTATTAGAATCAATTAAAATTATGTTTTAAATAATAAAATGAATTTCATGGATGGTGATATGGAGGGAATAATAAATGGGTAATAATTATTAGAATCAATTAAAAATGTTTTAAATAATAAATGAATTTCATGGATGGTGATATGGAGGGAATAATAAATGGGTAATAATTATTAGAATCAATTAAAATTATGTTTTAAATGGAAAATGAATTTCATGGATGGTGATATGGAGGAATAATAAATGGGTAATAATTATTAGAATCAATTAAAATTATGTTTTAAATAATAAAATGAATTTCATGGATGGTGATATGGAGGAATAATAAATGGGTAATAATTATTAGAATCAATTAAAATTATGTTTTAAATAATAAAATGAATTTCATGGATGGTGATATGGAGGAATAATAAATGGGTAATAATTATTAGAATCAATTAAAATTATGTTTTAAATAATAAAATGAATTTCATGGATGGTGATATGGAGGGAATAATAAATGGGTAATAATTATTAGAATCAATTAAAATTATGTTTTAAATAATAAAAAATTTCATGGATGGTGATATGGAGGGAATAATAAATGGGTTAATTATTAGAATCAATTAAAATTATGTTTTAAATAATAAAATGAATTTCATGGATGGTGATATGGAGGAATAATAAATGGGTAATAATTATTAGAATCAATTAAAATTATGTTTTAAATAATAAAATGAATTTCATGGATGGTGATATGGAGGAATAATAAATGGGTAATAATTATTAGAATCAATTAAAATTATGTTTTAAATAATAAAATGAATTTCATGGATGGTGATATGGAGGAATAATAAATGGGTAATAATTATTAGAATCAATTAAAATTATGTTTTAAATAATAAAATGAATTTAAGAACGGTTCCAGACGCTAATAAGTTATTAAAATATTTAGTATGTGCTAAATCATATCCTTATTTTTATGATGGATTCAGTGTATTCGCTATCACTGCTTTCATTTATAAAATTTCTGGAAAATTGATTCCCTAAGTCGGCTGGCTGTTATAGCCTTTTCAGCTCTTGACAGAGGCTTCCTTCCTAACCTTTTATTCGAAATAGATTGAAACGTCAACATTTTGATTATATTCTCTCTTCGATTTACATGTGCTATCCATTTTAGCTGTTGCTGCTGTTGAAAGTCATCAAGTAATGTGGATTCTGTTACTTGGAACAGTTTTTTGTTAGTGATTGTATAGCGGCAGTCAACGAGATTCGAAAACGGATTACCTTCGCCAAGATCTACAGGCTTATCATTTTTAACTATTGACCTCGAAAGCGGTTGCATACAGCTGACAGTTTAGTTATTTCTGGATTGGCTTAGTGCTATGCATGACATCCATATGAAAGTCTCGATCTCTCAAAGCTGTTTAAGAACACAACTCGTGTTTTCAGGTTAATGTCATGGTTTTCTATTTATTTACGGTGTTGATTCTCCCTGTGGTACAGCGTATTCTATATTCAATTTCCTTATTAATTATGCTAAGTTTATTATAACCGATCTATACGCTAAGGAATGTGAAGTGTTTAGTATTTGCAAATCGACATTCTGAATTTTTATGATGGATTCAAGGTATGAGCTTTCATTCCAATTCCATGTCATTTTTTTCTGTTTTGGAAAGATTTCTCTTGAGTCTTATTTCCCGGAACACTTGGTGGCGGATGTAAGAAACATGTATTGTAACAGGCCTGATTCTAATAATTCTAGAAATAAGAATGGTAAAAAGTTTTTAATAACGTAACCCAGAGGGATTCCAAATTGGTCTTTTTAAAAATTGATGTAATTAAAATAGATTGGTGTATAGACTGTATATACTAATAATGATACCAATAAATGACGGTTTTCGTCCAATCACTGAAATTAAGCAACATTGAACCTGGTCAGTACTCAGATGGGGGATGCCCATTGGAGAAGAACAGGTGTTGTTCAACCTTTAATTGCATTAAATTTCATGGATGGTGATATGGAGGGAATAATAAATGGGTAATAATTATTAGAATCAATTAAAATTATGTTTTAAATAATAAAATGAATTTAAGAACGGTTCCAAGTGAATAGAAGATATATATATATATATATATATATATATATATATATATATATATATATATATAGTAACGATTCAGGAAAATTGAGCAAAACCAAATTTTCCCCAACCTAACCACTTCTGTCGAATAAGAAGACATGCTTAACGTGTTGTCCGAATTTCTTTTTCCTGGCGATTCAAATTCGGAATTTGTTTACATTAATGCTATACGCTCAAAACGCTGCTGAGAACTGCGGTACACAAAATACACTATGGTACACTACTAGACACTCTCGTCAACCTCAATATCATAAGATTTTGGGAAACCTGACTCAACCCTACCGAGAAGACATAGCGGCCCCAAGAGAGGAGGGAAAATAAAACCGGATGACCGGGAGATCGGTGTTACTCGACAAGCTTAGTGGAGATAGCGAATGAAATGGGTTGAAGGTTATACTGTAATCTAAGTGACAGGCCTAGCAAACCAGTGCTGGATATAATCTAGTTACTTATATAAAATGAGAAAAGACCTCGATAGGTTTAAGTGATTGTGGACTGACAGGTCGCAAGACATACCTGGAGTTGGGTAAGTGGTATGAATGTTTAGAGGTAAATTTATATTTATGTTTCTATCTAATAAAGGCATTCGGTAGATATACAAAAATAGAAAGTGGTGTAAGACAAAGATTTGTCTTCTCAACGGACTTACTCAACCTATACATCTATGCGATTCTGAGAGAAGTATTCATTATTGGCGGCTACACCATAAAGTATGCAGATGACACAGTGTTGACAGGAGACACGGAAAGAAAACTATAAAATTTCCTGCATAAGGTAGCGAAGTAAAGCGAGAAGAAAGGGTTAAACATCAACTGCAGGAAGACAGAATGCATGGCTGTTAGCAAAATGATGAAACCAAAATGCGAATTACAAATCATATGTACCAAAATCAAATAAGTGTGGGAATTTAAATATCTGGGAAGACTTTTAACAGAGTGTTATGGTTCAAGTTCCTTGTACCACGGTGATGGTACAAGGTAGAATCAATGAAAGAATAACACGAACACAGGTATGGAATACAAAGATATATTACAACAGAAATATAATACAAAGAAGTAGAAGTATTAGTAATGACTATCAGATTTGGTTAGAGTGAACTGTGTTGTCTCGACAAGTATCACTATTCCAATGTTCTTACAATATGCTCTCAATTATCTCTCCTCGTCTTACAATGTCCTCATACCTCTTGAGAGGCGCAGTATTTATAATGTCAGGAATAGCCCATTATTATTATGGGTAAGTTCCCATAACACAGAGAACAGAATCTCTGACACAGAAATCTGAAGTTGTATTCAGTCAGTCGATTCCTAGAGCCCATTGTCCTTGTGTGTGAGTTTCTATGTGCGCGTACACGCGCCTGTACACGTATGTACGTGCGCATATGTCAAAATATATATAACCTGACCAAAAAGTGTTTCCTTCCCTGAATTCTGATATTTGATCATAATTTGAGAATATTCCAGAACCCCCAACAACTAAGGAAACAATTCTTTCAAGGATGACAAAAATTAGACCTACTGAGGAAAACACATTTATTTAGAAATTGAAGCGGTGTATAAATTCTTTGCAGAAAAAGAAATGCAAGCCTCAAAGTAAATATCCATGTCTCTCTAATCTAAACACATAACAGAGATAACTCATTTAGTTTAAACGTCTGTTTGTAGACACCACTGAAATGTTAGATGTCATCCATCCGATCGGCCACAAAGAAGTTTATAAGCAGTAAATTCGACCTTGTCTACCGAACGCTTCTTTGTGGCCGATCGATAAGGCACCTCAGTGTAAATGACGGTTCCGTATAGGATGCAGGTTCGAATCCTGTCAAAGAACGAATATTTTCTATGAAAATTTCTCGGACATTCAGGCCGGTAAATGTTATTTAATACTGTTTATTATAAACAGAGCATTTACTTAAGTACTTGTATCTATAAAAAGAACGTTAAACATAAAAATGTCTTTAATAAATATATATATATATGTGTGTGTGTGTGTACGTATATGTATAGATAGATAGATGAAAAAAGATAGACAGATGGGTAGAGAGAGAGAGAGACGGTTACAGAGAGATTTGTAGCGGTGAAAGTGGAAAAGAGAAAAAGTGATAGATTTTGCTAACATGACAAATCGAGGATATTAGAAAAAATAATGATTATTTTTCACAAGCACAGAAACATATGTTTAACAAGAAATTGGAAGGAAGATTTTCTCATCTAAGAAACCCCGAAAGAAAATCATCTGCAGTGGTTAGTTACGTTTAAACGTGGGCTGCCCAAAGCTATCATCTTGACATTTGAATCGATTTTGGTTGGGTCGAGCAGTCAGTGCTCGGGGAGAGCAAAGAGAACATTTGCAAGAGTAACATTAATAGCTGATCCTTTCAAGAGAAATGATGAACAATCAAAAATCATTTCCTATCTTCTCACTAATGTTAATCACAGCTTTTGATCCTAGAAATTATTTAAAACTATTATTATCGGAAATGACATCTTAGAAAACAAGTTATATATATATATATATATATATATATATATATATATATATATATATATATATACGTCTCTCCATGAGAAACTTTCAAGATGAATAATTATATATGATATAATTACAGGTATGGATTTTATTAATACCAATTATTAGTATTCTATAGAGTGAATAGATAAATGAGTCTTGAAATGATTTTTCTCCCGACAAGAAGATTGTTCAGGAAATTTATTTAATGTCGTGTCCATTCAAAGCGAAGGCAATCCTGATTTTCCTCCAGATTGTCTGTCTTTATAATATGTGAATTGCTATGACTTGTTAGAAAGTTAGTGGAGTTTAAATCAAATTTGGCCTTTAAATCAAAGTTGGCCTTCCCCTACACTAACTAAGGCTATAAATCAGCCTAATCTATTTTAACCAGATCTAGGAAGTAAATAATATATTTACACTATGTCCACTTTTCGGTCTGTTGTTCTCATCTATGTTGCTATATTCACGTCGTTTCAGCCGTTGTACGCTTTGGTTTTCTCCAGGTGATAAGAACTTCAAGATGAACCCTTTATTTCGTCCATCAGTGTAGATTATTCTAGTTCCAGGTGCCATGCCTCTTCCGGATATCTCAGTATTAGTTATCTCCCTTTAATTCAACTCTCAAAGATTTTGTTCATTTCAGCTGTAGCCAGGTATAGAAATCACAAAGTTTTGGGTCAAGTTATTGGGAGGACACATGACTCAGTGGATAAAAAGTACTGGTTGAATACTGTGACATTCGGAGGATAGAAGAAGGTGTCAGATACTTACAGGAGCGGTAGATGGAACCGAACATATACCCAAAACTTTTTTAGCGATGGGTCTTACGGTCTGCACTGAGTTTAAGTCATAAAAGGAGATCAAGGTACGGTTCTTACTCGAGGCAACATCCGCTCATCGCTGTTGGTGAAACTTCTGGGTGCGATCAGCGATGGTAAAATGCCATTAGTTGTGTTTCCGATGAGACCTTCAGTCATTTTTTGTTATGATGTTGATTTGGGGTTAGTAGAGACAAACGCCAAATAACACGTAACAATAAAAAGGGTTTTAATAGGTTGGTAAAAAGGTACAGAAATCGCCTGAGTAGTCAATAACTAGCTCAGCTAAGAACTTCTCGGTCTATCTATCTTTCCCATGTCAACTGACATGCCAATATTTAAAGTCTTTGTTCACAGACGCAGACAAGTTCATCTTCAAGGAGGATGGTAGGTTTCCGACACAACATTTTTAGAATCCTTTGTCAGTTGCAGATTTTTGTTCTCGAGTATTATGGTTCAAACTGGCCCTTATTAATCGCCGGATAAGCCCAAACGTAAATAATAAAAAAAATTATTCTAAGCCCACTAGAATATGACATTCTATGGTATCGTTTATATGTCTAAACATGCTTTTCTCTCTGCCACGCGCTAGAAGAGTTTATTTATCATTCATATCTTATATGCAGGTTGCGATCTGTAAACTTTAGCCATTTTATATTTTTATTTTCGCGCATGCTCGTCGTTTGTTTTGATGTTGTCGACTGCATAGTAAAGTAGGGTCAGTTGAGCACCGTCTGATGGAAAAGAGCATGACGCAATTAACTCCGACAGAAATTAGGAAAAGGCTTGCCATTCGCACCAGAAGCTCCAATACGAACATTTCAGTGTCTTTGAATGTCAATCTAAGAACAATGCACAGGGATTCGGAAAGCATTAGATGATATATCCAATCATGGCGTGTGGAGTGATCACTAGTGACGGCGACGTTATTCATCCATTCATCTCCCCACAGGACCTCAGACTCAATAAGTGCCTTGAGGAGGTAGTGCTGCTGTGGGCCACCTAAATCCCCAGAATGCAACCACCTTGATTATTAATGGCGATTTTATTGAATAAATTTACTCTTTAGTATTTCAAGATATTTTTTGTGTAATTTTGGTAAATATATCTGTTAAAATGAGATATCAGTGTTATTTTCATTTTTGCGCAAAGTAGACGACAATTAATCGATCGCATCCCGAATTTATCATGCGTACTTTCAAGAATTAGTTATTCCAAAAATTTCACTTGAAGATGGAACAGAGCTTAGTACTTTAATTCAATCTAATTAAAATAATTACATTGAAGTTTTCGGCTCTTGTTTTGAAACATGAGAACTCTTATATAGCGATGGAATCATATTTTTAAATAAATAATTACATTTAGGCTCTACTTTTGTATCTAGCACTGTTTTCTTTTTTAAAAAATAATAACAAACATACTAAAGAACTTTGGATTATTTGCCTAACGAGTTCTTTCGTCTTTTCTATATATTTTCACACACACACACACACACACACACACACACACATATATATATATATATATATATATATATATGTGTGTGTTGATTATTTTCAAGAAAGATCATGATTTGATTGCTTTTTCCCATCAAATGATCGTAGAGCACCGTTCCTCTTCTGACACATTTGGTGATTCATAATGATATTTCCAGTTATTGTTTTGTTTATATTCCTAAAATAAAAATCTATAATACACGAACATAATTATTTTTTTCTGTCGTTGATAGAATCAGTGAACAAAGACCCGATTAATTGGGCAACATTTTTAAATGTGCGATAATACGACAGCTCTCACGATATAATCAAATGCGTTATTCCTCATAATACGAATGGCAGATGTCACAAGCAAATATAAATCTTTCGGGAGTGTTTTGACAGACGTCGAAATCGGAAAGCTCATTGGAATGCCTTTTCAAAATTTAAACAAATTGTTAAGAATGAAACTTTCGTTAGAAACAAAGAAAATCGTGCTTAATCGCTTGTTAAAATCAAACTGTTGGACAATTCCGTCACAGATAAACAGTAGGCTTTAGGTAGCAAAGATATAATTCTACAAAAATACAATGAGAGAAACATGTGAGCAGGGAGATTGTTTTAAGGAAAACAGAAAAAAAGACGTTTATATTTAAAATCAGAAAGAGAAAGTTGAAAGTTATGGGACACATAACGTAGAAAGAGGGCTTGGAGAATTTGACACTCTCAGTACATATTGATGTGAACAGGTGCAGATGGAAGCAGCAAGTAAGCCACCTGATGTGTCTGTACAAATGGATAGCACAACAGGGATTTACTATAGTAAGAGGAGAAATATTGCTAAAATTTAAGAAGGTTGTGGAGAGCCACGCTAACCTGTACGGTACATAGAAGTATATGACGTCACTTCATGCTGTCTGCAAACTTATAAGATCGTTTCTGAAGAATTTAATATTTTCTAATTTAATTAAAATACCTTGAGGCAATCAATACTTTTTCTCATAGGCTATTATTTTAGTACCTGTTCCTTATAAATGTCTGGTGGATCATAATTTTGTATTGCAATCTTCGTGAAATGGCGGAAGAATTCTCAACAAACTTCAATTTCGCATTCAACAGCATTCGATGAATTAGTCATCAAATAACGAATACTAATTCCTTAATTCAATCTTTGATAAAACTGTTGTGAATAGCAAATAGAAAAAAATAGCTTTCATCCGAGAACGCATGTCGGCCATTTCTAATTGTTACACATTAAGGCAATAATTTCAAATCAGTTTGAATCTGCCATCACTTTGAAGCTGACTTCGAAACCATATTATATCAGGAAACTTAGATCACACGAACATAATTTGTTCTATTACAATTATTTAATCCAAACGTATATTTTATTTTAAAATATAAGGTCATTTAATCTGCATATATAAACTTGTAGCCGCTGTCTGTCTGTTTGTTTGTTATCGAACTCCTCGTAGGGTTTTGAGGATAGACCCCCATAAGCATTATATTCTTAAACTACAGTATCCAGGGTATCCGCAAACCCACCCACTGAATTTTTTTCGCTTTGATACAAATTAAATTTAAATTTGAACACGGGAATGACTCCTAGGGTACTTGGGTTCGTATATTTCAGTTTGATCAAAGGGAGTTCTCAGGCGGTACAACCTCCCCCCCTCACTGAACATTTTTTCTCCTTTGATTTAAATTAAATTTAAATTTGAACACGGGAATGAATCCTATCCAAAATGTAGAAGGAGAAATCCAGAAGATGGAGGTCACATCATTGAGTATTACTAAAACGCATCATTTTTCTCAACAAATTATAACAATGATTTCAAGTCAATCATCATTTTCTTACACAAAATGTGTGACACGCAGCAAGGCGTGGGTAATTCAGCTAGTATTGTTATAAACTCTTAAACGGTGGGAAACATCAATAGTTTTTACATTGGAAATTATCGGATATCCTCAATTGATGATTTTTTTCCAACGGCACTTGCATCATTCATTCATGATCTGAGTCTACCTAATTAATTGGCAACTCTCGGATCAATGAGGCTACTGTTTAGAAGGTTTCATGTGGTTTCGCTATTTCCTGTAAACAAAGCAGAAAGAAACCAAAGTCATTGAAATATCTGCAAGCATACTACTTGATTCATAGGATTCGTGAGGTTATTTCATATCCCAAAGTATTTGCCTGGAAGTGAAGCAGGAAGAAGCCAAAGACAGTACAATGTCTGCATGCATACCTCACAGAGATAAATAGCTTGGCGCAAAAAATTGTAAAACTCCATTGAGCATTGAATGCTTCAAGGGTGTGTTTTACTCTTAGAAAATATGACATTTACCAACGTAACAATAATTTTATTTCCCGTTTTTTTTCATGTTTATAAACTAAAAGCACTCAAATTTCATTTTTGTTTTGTATATGTTTAAAGCAGAATAAACAGAAATGGAATTAAAAGGTTGCGTGTTGGGTGTTTATTTTAGGTGTGTGCTTATATGTAAACAATAAAAGATGAAGCATGCAAAAATTTGCGATTTCTACTTCTACTTTTTTTATATAAACTGTAGTAAAACAAAGTTGTCAAATTCTCTTCGTTATGTTCGTTTTCGAGGTCGAGTCAGCCTTGAGCAGAGTTGGAACGACCAAAAAATGTTACCATCATCGCTGGTGGTTTAAGAAAGAATATAATTGCATGTGCGTTACTTTCTTCTTTTTGGGGGGGTCAAAAATATAGAGTAAATAAGGATAAGTATCGAGCTCAAGTCAGCCTTGAGCAGAGTTGGAACGACCAAATAAAAAAAGATTGACTTACTTTATAGGGGGAGGTTTTGGAAGACGGGTACGAACGCCATGCGTTGGAAAGTGGAAAGTGGTTCTAGTTCTCGGGGGGGGGTCGTGGAAACTAAAGTGCTCCATCGTCCCTTTTCCACATAATTCTACATCCTGGAAGAAAGAGAAGAAAGCGAGTGAGGAAGTAAATCTATTCTTATAAACTTAAACAAACAGCGTCACGACGTTTCAGGAAGCCAAGTGGGATAATAAAATTCCTGATTCTTTTACTAGGAGCATCATGTGGAAATGTATTTCTCTATTATTATTATTATTATTATATTTCCTGGTTTTATTTCATTTACCCACCTACTCTTTGAAAAATTAATTTTCAAGTTTTTTACCCGTTTATTGCGCACAACTGATTCTCACTGTTTAAGGGTTAATTATTAGATTTCTGTTTTCTTAGAAATTCAGAAAACTTAAGACTAGCATATCTTCTAGATGTAGGAGTAAACAATATGACGTGTAACAGGACGGACTGCAGCTGTATATAAAAACAATGTTACTTGCTGTTGGGTCTTCATTGTTTAATTAGTAATGTGCTGTCAATGTTAGGATGTATGGATATTTATTAAAGATATTTTTATGTTTAACGTTCTTTTTTATAGATACAAGTATTTAAGTAAATGCTCTGTTTATAATAAACAGTATTAAATAACATTTACCGGCCTGAATGTCCGAGAAATTTTCATAGAAAATATTTTTCCTTTGACAGGATTCGAACCTGCATCCTATACGGAACCGTCATTTACGCTGACGTGCCTTGACCGTAAATGCCCCTTGTACTGTTGTAGTGCTTAGAAGGCTGTTATTTCAGACTCTTAGTCGTGAGTTCGACTCTCAGCGGTTGTCACACAATTTTCGCTATGTTCCAAATATATGCCGTTCTCTTGGATGTTTCGCAAATTGTTATGACTAAATAGCTGACTTAATAGTCCACACGCGTGTAAATAAAAACAGGTTTCCTGGCTGAAATAGATGCTTATATCATTCCGACCACAGAGACCGATATTGAAGTCCAGACAATGAATTTAATTGACGCGTAATACTAGATTAGCGACAAGGTATAATCCTTTTACTATTTAAATGGCTAGATGTAACCGTAAGTTCTATGGTAACAGTTTCTTCTATCGCACTTCTCACTTGTGGAACTCTCTTTCGGTTTATTTCTTCCTAGTCAGCATTGATCCTCATAAATTTAAGTGCAATCGCCTGACTTCTTAATTCTTGTTCTTTTACTGTTCTCTCTCCTTAATATTATTTTCTTCATATTCTCTAACACCTAACAACCCCTTGCATCATAATGGCTTTATTGCTTTGCGTGGGGTGAAATGATTAAAAAAAATCAAATACTGATTTGTCTATATCGAAGACTGGTGTAATTTCTTCTCCATACTTTGACTTTTCCCTACGTTTTTCCTGTGGGACTATTTGATTTATTTTTTATTTATTTTTATTTTATTTATTTATTTTTATTTTTCATTTTTATGTTTGGCTTATCAACACTTTGTGGGTTATTAAAAGCAGATACATGTTTTGGATTTTAAAAATAATTATTTTTTGCAAGTGAATAGTGATTTTACAATTTTCCAGATTTTCTATTATTTAACCCATAGCGGAGGAGAAAATGATTCACATCTTTCACAACCGTATTTGCCCATAAGTGAAAGTAACTAGCCCGACTAGTTTAATGCGTGAATCTACGGCTAAGGAATAATTGCATAGGAGCAAAACCCGTCTTAAACTGGATAATATATTTATCTCTGTACTCCTTCCCCTTTTTAGTCCAGAAACATCTATCCGCCATGGACAGCTGACAATCTGGTACTGCGCTTGAATTCGTAAAGTCGAGGTGCGGAAGAGAAAAGCTAAACAGAAAAATTACCATGAAAGTATTTATAGAAAAGGCAGAGTGAAGCTACGTTACGTTCTTTGAATTGAGAGAAGCCGAAATACTAGGTCAGGGTCAATTACATTACATACTTTCCTTTGGGTTTTATCAATGACCTCTAAATGCATAACAGAAGCACGAGAATAGATGTGGCATCAGTATTTAGTGCATGGATGAATGGTAGATTTATAAATCTGTTAGATAGATTCTGGGGAAAAAGAGCGTCTAGCATGGGAATAGGGAAAATACCGCGTGATTGATGAAATCAAGTTTTGACGTTCCAAAATACAACACACATTCCAAAGAGGACCGGAGAGTTTAGCGGCATAAACGCGATAAAGACAAGAAAATTAGTTCGAATAGACCAATATAGGATCCCAGGTCAAATATATAGGGACTGATATTTTAAAAAAATAAACGAAAACACGTATCTATTCGGTATATAATCTCCTTTGAAGACATCCGCTTCTGAAGCCACACAATTTATACAGCGTCGTTTTCAATGATGAAAGCATTGCTGGAACTGTTTTGGTATAGTTAGCAATTATCTACTTGCATTGTCTTGGATTTGAAACCGTGTTCCTTTCGAGTGAGATTTGGATTTTGAAGAGGAAAACGCCACAAGAGGTGAGATCCGTGCAACATAGTGGTTGTCGGACATGGGGAATGTTGTCCTCGGCCAAAAACTGCAGAAGCTATGATCACTGATGGAAATTCTGTGCTATGGCGAGACGACCACATTCTACATACTTTCCTTCCAAGCACTATTAAGGTTATAGCTTCGTGTGCATACGCGACAAAGTTCAGGTTATATCTGTGCTAAGCGGCTTCACTCTGAGTATTGGCTCCGTTACCACAGCAACAGTGACGATACTCTTACATCAGACATCGTACAATAGTTAGTGCACTTTGATATCGCAACAACTTCAGCCTATAGTGATTACTTTTAGGGAAAAAATGATCATTTTATTATCACCCTCCCACACACAGAAGAGCTATCTTGTCTTTTCGAGCAGTATTAGACAATCTTGTTCGCCTAAAATCGAGGTCATCCAAACAATCCAACTGACCCAGTCAGTCACAAATATAAAGGTTAGAAAAATAAATTTATGTTAATTATGTTTTATGAATATGTCCTGAAGATGGTCTATTCGACTGAAACGTCCGATGTTGACATTAAACATTAAAACAGCATAATCGCATATTAGGATTTTTGTTTGTTTTTTCAGCATATTTTTCATCATACTGTCGGATCTATATCCATATATTTGCTTACACACACTCACACACACACACACACACACACACACACACATATATATATATATATATATATATATATATATTCAGGATGGCTTGAAAATTGAGTTCAAGCCTGAAATAGTCTGTTGCCGCTCAGCGTTGACCTTGATGTCCGCTTACATATTTTTGCATCTGTAATACGCTTTATTTCTGACACTGAGCACTTTTACCCATAAATATAACATACTTTAAGGTACGATGGATAAAATGCCGTCTACTTTTGTGATGTCAACGAACACTCGTTGCCACTTTTATGATGCCAACGAATACTTCTTGTCAATTTCGTAATGCTCGTTGTAGTAGAGACTTTGTAATCGCAGATACAACTATAGTAACGCCGTTGGACAATACTGGTGTCAGACGCCTTCGAATAACACTCGCACTAATAGTACTTGCTCGATAATACACGCTCGTCAAGTAACCAGTATAGTGATCTGAATAAAGAAATAGTATAGTGAATAGAGTAGAGAATAGCGCTCCGTATAATATAGAGGATAGGCTAGAAATAGCGATCCCAATACTAATAAAGGATATAGAGGATAAAATAGAAATGCGATCAATTAGACATCACACAACTTCCTACTTATGCGTTTCATCTATGGTCACTTGGACTACTTAATTCAGTAATGGCATCGCCTATGTTTGCTCACTGGCGATCTATGTTCAAACACAAGCAACATTTTATTCCTATATAACATCTACATTACGCAAAATGTAAATAAAAATGACATCTCATTTTAATAGATATATTTACCAAAATTACACAAAAAATATATTGAAATATTTAAAGAGTGCATTTATTCAATAAAATCGTCATTGGCTTTAACCACAGCCTTCAGACAAATTTGGAATCTGCTCTTCTGAAAGGTCTCCTTGTTTAAGTTGGTGAATGCTGCCATAGTCCTTGTCTTCAATTCATCTTTGGTGTTACAATGAGTTTTGCTGGTCGCTCGCTCAAATGCGCCCCACACATAATAATTAAGGATGTTGCAGTCTGGGGAGTGAGGTGGCCAGATATAAGAGGTGATGCGGTTGAATAAATTGTCTGACAGCTATTACTGGGTTCTTCTGCTTATGTGGTATGGTTGCCAGATATATGGTCTTCCAGCAGCCACCCTCTTGACCCAGGACAGCATTACCTCATCAAGGCACTTGATATAGGCCTCTGTGTTGATCCTGAGGTCCTCAACAACAAATTCAGAAGTTCTTTTGTTATCAGAACGATCAGATCGACTTTCCGCGATGCTATACAATTGTAATCACCATTAGACTCATCGAACGATTTTCGAATCCTCTGCACTGTCCTCAGATTGACACCCAAACACTCTGAAATGTTCGTATTGGAGATTCCAGCGCGAATGCCAAACAGAAAAGCATGCCGTTTCCAAATTTCTGGCGAAGTGAATTGCGTCATGGTGCTCTTTTCTCACAGACGGTGCCCAAATGACTCTACTATACTGCGCAGTTGACAAATTTATGAAAAAAAACAAACAATGCGCATGCGTGAAAAATAATATAAAATGTCAACAATTTACCCATCGCACTCTGTATATAAAAAGTATATAAAAAACCTATATATATATATATATATATATATATATATATATATATATAAGGTTTTGACAAAGTATTGTATAAATGGTTACTGCAGTCTCTCTAGCTATAAAATCACTGGAAGAGCCTTCTTAATTATGGGGTCTTTCCTAACTGGTAGGGTCCTATGGGTAGATGTTAAGAGCCTGTCCTCCGTGGCTCAAGCGATCATCGGGGGTGTTCCGCAAGATTCGCTTCTCGGTCCAACACTTTTTCTACTTTGCATAAATCGTCTGCGTAAGATGACGAGATCTTGACAGCTGATGTCTACTGTGACCGAGCTCTAACAGCTCAGGTGTGAGTTCGGTGTGGGAGTATTAGCTGCTCACGTCCAATGCCTCGAAAATCAAACATGTGACATTTCATCATCACCAATCAGAACTTTCACTCATCGCGATGAACGGATCGCTCTTCAGTCCAGACCGCAAGTAGGATTCATACGTACGGTCCATCGCTAAAGATACTGGAAAATTTATTGGTTCCCTGTACCGATCCAGTAAGTATCTGACTCCTTCGGCTATCTTCTACCTCTACAAGAGCCAGATCAAACCGAAAATGGAGTACCGTTGATATATACGTTTTTCCCTTTTCCAGACCCCAAATAGCTTCGAGTCCTTATGGGTGACTATTTATTTTTCACCCTACAACCCTTTTCTTACAGACGAAATGTCGAAAGCCTCTCGCTGCTCTATTCACAGCTAATACCCGGAATTTCACTTACATCGTAGCGGACCACCCTCGATCTCTTTATATTTCATTAGTGATAGGTAACTTCCACTTAAGAAATTTCTTCTTACGAGCCCGTTCGTAGTGGAGTCTACCTTAATAGTAATTTACTCAGTTCATGTTAATTTGGATATAAGGTAAAAGCAGTGTTGCATACGTTAGATATTGAGCTCACTATTCAGAGGTAATTGTCTCTAATTAGCTGGCTAATAACTACACCAGTAGGGGGCGCCCAACTTAGAAACAATTCTGAGTTTGTCATTTTATTAGATGTAAAAAAAATATTGTCACTTCAGTACATAAAATTTTTCAGCCAATCATCATTTCCATTTGAAAACAAATGATATTTTTTCTTTACATATACGAATCGACAAATATTTTCTCTTAAAAACGCATTATAATACAATTCTTTGTGAGAGCTTAACGCTGTGGAAAAAAATCGAATAAATTTTTCATTTCTTTTTATGCTGAAAATAAGCGTTTTAATTCCATTTCATTGAGGAAAATGTATTGGGAGTTGATTTTTGCCGAAAAGTAGAAAATGTTGATTTTCGATGCATCAAATAATAGCGTCTGGAGTCCTTTCAGGATTTTGTCAATAAAATTTATGGTCGATTATGAATGCTTTAGAAATAGAGGAAAAGAAAACAGATTGTTCTTTGATAGTTAAAACTCAGCAATTAAAAATCGTTTCTCGAACGTTTAAGCGCTTTTGGCAACCTCTGCTGTCATTATGATTATTGCTGAATTAAATACAAACAAATTTATACTAATCTTCGTTCGGTCTTGTACACACTACTAACTGATTATGGTAACCGCTTCTTCTTTTAGCTACCATGTTCCCTCGGGACTATTCCCTCCTCGATGTCGTCTCCTTTGTAGCTGTTGTGTAAGAAACCTACCACCCCTCTTGAAGATGAACTTGTCTACAAACAAAGACGTTAAATAGCGGCATGTCAAACGACAGACAGAGTCAGAGAAGTTCTTGGCTGAGTTAGTTATAGACTACTCAGGCGATTTCTGTACCTACTTACCAACCTAATAAACCCCTTTTTATTGTTACGCGTTATTTGGCGTTTGTCTTTATTAACCCACAATCAACATCATAACAGTAGCTCTTAATAATGTTTATCTTTTTAATCAGTCAGTTTAGTGTCATGCGAGATACACGCTTGGGCCATAATTTCTTTTTCGATTCATGGCTGATTACGCAGATTTTCCAATTACCGGTTACTTTTTCTTTCTGTGGTAGACTGGTAGCCAACAAAGTCTATAGGATTCCGTCTACTCTACTATTTAACCTATAGCTAGGGGAGAAGAGATGGATTCATATCTGCCTCAATATATATATATATATATATAGTTTATATAATTCCTAAACGTTATTCCGCGATCCATTTATTGAAGCTCGCTAGGTAGGTTATCCGTTGTTTTCTTCTTGTCTTTAATCGGTCCTGTGAGTATCATATTTTCCATGTTTTCTTTTCTCGTTATGCGCCCTAGATATTTCAACTGTCTCTTCCTGATGTTAAGTATAAGTATCATTTTTGGTCCATTCTCTCTAAAACTTCATCATTGCTCACATGTTCGATCGATGTTATCCATAGTATCCTTCTGTAGAATGACATTTCTGTTGATTCCAGTCTCTTCTTCATCTGTGAGGAGATTTTCCAGCATTCACTGCCATACAGATGTACTGATATTATGTAAAGTTTCAGTATTGTTTCTAACGAAATTAACTAGCGTTGCTTAATGGTCAACTCTCTTAACATTGATCATTTACGAATTTTGATTGATCAGGAATACAATTCCTTAATGGGTATTTAAATTCGTAAAAATATTTGTCCTATTTAATTTTGTTCTAAGAGGTGAATTATTATTTTTGGCTATAATTTTAGAGGTTTTAAATTTTTGTAATGAGTAATTAATCTAATATTTTTGCTATTGTCAACTGGCGTTGTACATTTTTTTTATGATGTTCTTAACTCTAGTGTCATCTTGTTTGTAATTTTCGTTCATTTGATTTTATAAAAATATTTATATTATTGTTTCTGTTTCTGTTCTTGTCGTTGCTATTAGCTACCTCAGACACACACAAATACGTGTGTGTGTGTGTCCGTATATGGAATTCATCTTACGAAACAATATTTATATATTTATAATTCTTCTTACATTAAGCAGGAAACAGAAAAGCTAACTGGGATTTATCATTGTACACTGAAAAATTTGATTATTTTCCGGGCAAGTAAAGGAGAAAAGAAGAAAATAAGAGGGAAAAACAACAAATAAAAACAAGTCTGTTGGTTAAGTAGATAGTATTTTTTTCAGAAACATTACTTAAGCTGAGCTTCTTTTAGAGATCCATACAAGGATAAGACATCCGTCATCCTTTCGCGAGATAGCCACGCCTCATTAATGAAGCCCAAATTTATATCGCTATGGCTTCTAACTCGATTACAAGGGCCGAGAATACGCAATGAAATAGACCTGTCGGAATCAATGTGTCGCACAGAGAATGTTCCCACACTATTGAGTTCGCAGAAGATAGACTTATCTTTTTTTTTTCCATTTTTATATCTTATTTCGAAGGGAAGAATTAATATCTTAGATGAGGAATAAGTTTTCTTCATCAGAGAAATAATATATCAATACTTACATAACACCATAAATGATGCGGCAATCAGAATTCGACGAGGGAATATGATTATATTTACCGTCTTCACTTACTGAAGAAGAGGATAGGACAACATTTTATTATTATATGACCTACCCTTTTTACACACACTCTCTCTCTATTGCCGTGTTTCTTCAGGACAATCGTGGCTTTTGCAGCTGCTTTTATGTTGTTGCTTTCAACATCTTTAGCACTATTATGACCCTCTTTTCTCTTTGTGTTGTAACCCAGGGAAGGTTAGTGAATAGAATGATCACATGAAGATTGGTAATGAACGATAATACTTAGGACAAGAACAACACATATAAGATTCCCCAGTGGCGCGTAGAAGTAGTCAACTGCTAGAATTGAGTCAAGTGAATTCCACAATGAATCTCCAATTGCAGGATATCTATCAACCGCCCCACGCGGTCATATGTGGCACAAGGCCGAATTTAATGTTGGATATCCGAGCCCGTAGTCTCAGCCAAAAGTTCTCCGTAGACCCCGTATAAAACGGGGTCGAGTAGCTGTTTCCCGAGACGAGACTCTGCCGTACAACATAGCCTCGTCTAGGGATCATCTCTGCCCAGAGGCAGAGAGTTTGACCAGCAAGGAAATGAACTCAATTAGTTTAATATAGTTTATGTTTTACGTTAGTTTTATAGATACAAATATTTAAGTAAATACTCTATTTATAATAAACAGTATTAACATTTACTGGCCTGACAGTCGGAGAAATTTCATAGAAATGTGTCATCCGACAGGAATCGAACCTTTATTCTACACGGAACCACCATATAGTCTGGCGTGCTATACCATCTAGCTACAGAGGAAGCGTCTGATTAGCAAAGATAAATATATATGTTTTTATATTAATGTTTAACCTATAAAAGATAGAAATATAAACCTTAAGTTTCAGTTCAATGAACATAACATCGAGAGAACACACTACTTTTAGATTTTATTTATGAATCTTTTACAAGCTCTTTTTTCTCTCTGTGTGGCATATCCCTCTAATACATGAAAGGTGATGTCTCTCCACAGTTTCGCGAATTTTTATTCCTGTAAGCATTACTTCTTCCTTTGTGCACCCTCCTTCCCTTTTATATATATATATATATATATATATATATATATATATATATATATATATATATATATATATATATATATATATATATATATATCGTGATGTCAACGAACACTCGTTGCTACTTTTGCAATGCTCGTTTTGTAGAGACAACTATAGTATGCTGTTGAACAATACTGGTGCCAGACGCCCTCGAATAGCAATAACAGTACTTGAAAGATAATTCTCGCTCAAATAGTAATCCGTATAGTGATAAGTATAGAAAAATAGTATAGTGTATAGAGAATAGCTATCTATATAGGAATAGAGAAGAGTAGAAAGAATGATCAATTAGACGCCACGCTAATTCCCATATATACAATTGCTATATATGCATGTTTCATTAAAAACGACAGACAAGGTACTACGGTTGAGCTTTTTATTTAATTTTTCTTGTGTTCTGACAAGAGCTTTCTTTTCTGGACAAAGGGTGTGTAAGAACTGTCGAATGTTTTTGTATTTCCGAGCACTTTCGGCTATACCTTTAGCCATTATCAAGCCATAAAATTGCAATATATATATATATATATATATATATATATATATATATATATATATATATTCACCATTTTGAATTTGTAGGTCTGAAGAATTGGATCGTGATTACGATTCCATTGTAATAAATTATAACCATGTAAATATTAGTGCTTGAGCCTTTTTATATTATATTCTTTTTCTGTCCTGGACATTGAGCTCTACCTGGATTCTATCCTCTTGGAAATTTTATATATATATATATATATATATATATATATATATATATATGTGTGTGTGTGTGTGTGTGTGTGTGTGTTGATCGCTAATATTATCTATCTATCTATCTATCTATATGTGTGTGTGTGTGTGTGTGTGTGTGTTAATGTATATTTGGGCAATAACATTTCTTTTAAAGAAGGTAGGTAAAGAAGATTTATTTAATTTTTTATTCTGTTTTTCCATTACCGTTATGTAAGGGAGTACAGAAATTTTCTATAATTTTCATTTCCGCAAGTACTTTCAGTCACTTCTTTAGCCATTTTCAAGTATGCTTTTTTTGTGTGTGTTGTTAGTTTTCGTCATTTTTTGACCGTCTAAGTTGTGTTATATTTTTGTGAATTTTCGAATAGAAGCGTTCATTTCCTCACATGTTGAGCGCAGCTAGAATTCGCGTGTACAACTTTCAAGTTTTGGAAAATTTTAACATTTTAATTTTTATAGCCGCGTACGATCCAGTCTTCATATATATCGAGGTGTCCAACGACCTTATTTCTCAGAGAAAAATAACAATACTGAATGGTAACGAAGAATATTCCATAAATTTTAAAGATAAGGGTAGAAAGAAACTGAATATAATATATATATATATATATATATATATATATATATATATATATATATATATATATATATCGTCATTCACATACAGGCTGTTCCACTGTATCACAGTTCATCTGTGTAGCTAGACATCCGATCACCTCAGGCCGGGACCAAAGCCCGACGGATTTGGTATCAGTCGGAGATGTTAACGCCTAGGACATCGACGCGAAGGGTGAATTTTTGCCTATTTATTTTTTCATAAACACACCAGTCATTCAGAGAACTCAATCGCTAGGAGAGTCTTGCATTGTCAGCAGTAAGAGGGACTGTTTACTAATTCGTTCCTTACTCTCCACAATGCTCGACCGATTAAATTATCTTATCTAGAGCTAATATCGTTATCCACAGATTGTTTCTCTGTATCACAACTCATCAGTGTGGCTGGATATCAGATTACTTCAGGTCGGGACCGAAAGCCGACCGATTTTTTATCAGTCGGAGATTATGTATATATATATATATATATATATATATATATATATATATATATATATATATATAGTGAGAAAAGAGAGATCAGCAGTGCGGATGTATGTATTAACACTGGATAGAAACAGTCTGTTTCACGCTTAAACACTATTCTCAAGTAATGGTGATAGCGTTTAAGCATGAAAAAGTCTTAATTTTGATGTCTACGAAACTGATATTTCAATAGGTAATTTCCCTAATAGTAAGAACATATCATACATGAATATAGCATATCTAAAATAACATTAACTATATATATATATTAAGACATTTTTTTAATGTTTATAAGTTCTTTTTATAGATAAAATATTTAAGTTAATTCTCTGTTTATAATAAACGGAGGTTACAACACTGACCAGACTGAATGTCCGAGAAATCGTCATAGAAAAAATGCGTTCTCCGACAGGAATCGAACATGTATCCTATACGGAACCGTCATATAGCCTGACGTGCATTAACCGATTGGGCCACAGAGGAGCGTTCGGCTAGCAAGGTCGATTTTACTGTTTTAAACACAATTCTCCATGATTTTCTCTCACATTCATTCATATCTGCTCAGAAGAACACGCCAGCAGGACACCAGCGGTAAACGCTAGTGGCATGACACCCAGTGGCAGATTAGTGGTTCGCGTGTAGAGTATATATATATATATATATATATATATATATATATATATATATATATATATATATACACGAACTTTATGGACACCCTGTGTACAGACATACACACACACACACACACACACACACACACACATATATATATATATATATATATATATATATATATATATATATATAAACAGCTCTTGAAAGGAGTTTACTACAGAAAAAAGAAGAAAAGCGTCTTTAATGCTATATGAAACCGTGGAGCTTTATTATATTAAATATTGATTAGGGCAAATGAAATTTCATGTGTGCAGTTACTGTCGACGATTGCCAGGCGGTTGCTAACTATAGTGTGTGAAAATGGAGACATTTATGCCAAGTTCAAGATGTTAAAAGTGTAGCATACTCCAAATAAATTTACCGGGCGGACAAGATGGAAAAAAGCTGCATATTCACAATTATTTAGAAAAACGAATTATTAAAAAGAAACAACAACAAAAATATCACCAGAAATGGTTCACCATTTTACCAAAAGAATTGCTCGATGCCATGGAGAGAACAGTGGGTCCCACAATAAAAGATTTTAGGATTTTTAAGCAAAGGGAAAAAAGACCTCGACGATACTGGTCCCTTAATGTCATCGATGACAGAGCATTACAATAATAAGAATAGAATAAGCAGCTCCTAAAAGAATCTTCTATAGATGTACGCAAGAAAATGGCTACTCGATGTCATACTAAATGGCAGAGTCTTATATATAAATCAAATTTCTAATGAGCAATGACCGACCACGATTGCCAGTTTCATATGTTTTCATACAATCATCAGGTTTAAATAATAGGTTTTCAAAATTGTATGATATGCAATCTCTCATATTTGATATTACAGAGATCGCCATATTTCGCTCCTGTCATTACGTGGAAATCACAAGAATGCATGTTGTCAGTTCAAAAGAAAAAAAAACAGCAGCTTCAAAACATCATACTGTCAGGAATAAAAATGGCTTCACTGAAAAAAAAAATCCAAAAATATCCAAACGGCAACGGAAAAAGAAGAACTTTAATCCATTCTGAAGATGCAAACACACTGATGCTAATGTGGAAGAAATAGCATAGATACTGAAGTTATTTCTCAAGAAGTAATGTCTTTTTTTTATTTATTAATCCGACAGATAGTTATAAATAATCTCGAGTGATCTCCCCTTGTTGTGTTACTCTTCTATTTCTGTTTACTTGGACTATAAAAGGACACTATACGCGAACCATGTATTCTCTGTAGAATAAAGCTTTCTTAAAGCCTACACCTGCATACTTTTGTCATTACGCAGATATTAAACGTTATTTTAGTGGATGCCCATATTTGAGTAGAAGCTCCGATTATTTATTTAACAATATATTTATTTATTTATTTATTATACCAGCCTGAATATTCGCGAAATCTTATTAGAGAAAATATCGCTAACAGGATTCGAAACTGCTTCGCACTTTTCAGGAGAAACTCGTTAAATCCGCCTTATCCTAGACCGACTCAAGCACGGATTGCATCGCCGATCAAGTAAAGCAGAATAGTTGCCTTATAAACGCAAATCTTACTCAGGTTCTTGAAAGTCCATATCTGTTGTCTTGTATCCAAACAAAGCAGTTTCTAAAGAAGTAATGTTTTTTGGTTTTTTTGGGGGGGGGTTATTAATCTGTCAGATATTATCACTTTAAACGTTACTTTTACGGGATACCCATTTAAATAAACCATATTTATTTATTCTCGTCTACCGACCCGAATATAAGTGAAATCTTATTAAAAAAAAAAAAAAAATACGCGGTCTTTGCCAGAATTCGAACCTACCGTGTCGGCATAGAACACGTCGGATCTAACGATGGTTTTTCCTCCACATACAGTTTTGACGTCGTACATTGCTTATAGAAGACCAGATAAAAATATATCCAAAATGCTTATTCTTGTAATGATGTGCCTTATCATTTTCTCTGAAATTGAATCTACACTCTTTACCATTTCCTAAAGGCCTATTTACACCCGTCATCCGTATTTATCCTTTCCTTCTTCAAGGCTTCTTACGAATTACTGAAAAATCCGAATCTATATTGAATACTGTTTTTATTTCATATCTTTCATTTTCTTCCTTTTTTCAATATAGCAGAGAGTCTTATTAGATGCCAAGTATTTAAATTTGTAGACGAAAAAGATCGCCGTGTGGTGACAGCCACAAGTCTGCGTGATAATTGAGTTACGAATATGTCAGCCATTATTTTCTCTCGAAGATGACGATATAAGACTAAAGCTCACGAATAGGACATTTTTAAATACTTTCTTTTTCTCTCTTCGGTGAAGTGTAGCCGTGAGAGTCGCTCTTCAGTCAGACGGAATGAAGCCATTTTGAAAAAAAAAATACCCAAATGTTGAAGTGTGTTTGCGACATTAAACACAGTAAAAAATGTTTATGCAAAAGAAATAGATTTCGCAGGTTATTTAAAAACAAACAAAAATGGTAATCATACGGACGCTACTACTACTTCAATACATTCAGGACATGGGCGTTCATGGCTCTCCACAACTACCTATCTCGGCTCTTTGTAATATAAACTTTTTACTTCCTTTCCATTTTCTATTCAACCGTCCATTCACGCTATCTACCGCTGCCATTTTGCGTTCTGGAAATGTCAGGTTTTCCAAGCAGACTTCCTTACGGCCATATCACGTTGAAATATCAGTTCCCCGACGATCACCGAAATTAAGCAACGTTGAGCGTGGTCAGTACCGAGATGGGTATCCGCTTTGGAATACCAGGTTCTGTAAATTCGGATGTTCGGGTAATGTAATGGGATAATGGGTCGGAATTTTTAATCAAAGAGCCGAGTTCCAATTCCCGTTTAGTGTGTTATATTCACTTACACATAAATACCCTTGGAAACAAAATGAATCTGTTTCTTCTCCCCCAGCTATGGGTTAATTAGTAATACTTGTATCACTCATCCATTGTTATCACCATAAACAAATATTTCTAAAATCTAAAAATATATTTTGGCTTTAAATAACATTCAATGGGTTGATAATCCGTAAAACAGGAATCAATGAAAAACCAGATTGTCTAACCTCATTATGTCCCAGAAATTTCAGCTCTCTCTTTTTGACTTTAAGTAGAAATGTTATTTTCGTTTCTCGCTGCTAACTACATTCATAATATTCTCAGCATCCTCCTGTAGAACCATATTTCTGCTACGCCCAGTTTTCTCTTCATCTATGATAAAAATTGTCCAGCATTTACTGCCATGTAGTAGGATTGATATTCCATAGCAGTTCGGCGCCTTTTCCTTTCATTCAACCGAGTTCATGAAAAATATTTTTAACTTAAAAAGAAAAAAAAATTGAAACATTTTTTGAATGGTTCGCAACTAAACCGGATTCACACCCTGCTATATTTCGTTGGGTGAAAGGCGGGTGGTTAGCTACCCTGTATAATGGTATATATGAGCAGCTAAAGGGCGGATAAACACTTTATAAGTTAACAGTTAGTTAACTAGAGTTGGTACCCGAATGAAAATCACCGTGAAGAAGGCAATGGAAAACCACTCCACGCTCATGGTAGGACAGATGCCGTACAACTGAAAAGAATGTTTCCGCAGTTTTAACTCAACGACCTTCCTGATGTCATCAGTTCTCACTTCAGTATCTCTGCTGATGACAATAATTCGTTCCTGACTTTATAGTAAATCTCATCGGTTTGCTAAAACCAAATTGGTAGCTGATCTAAAAAAAAACATGATTACAATCTGTTGTTAATTGTAGCAAGGAATGACTTGCCAGTTCTATCGCCTCCTCAAAAAAACTTCTCTCTTCTAATCGGTTGAGAGAATCCTTTCTGCCTTCCAGCAGAATGGCTGATGCTAATCTCCAGGAGAGGAGGGTGACGCACGTTGTTTTGTGCTGATATAAAGTGGGACGATTATATTAAATCAACTGCTGGATCTACTGCGAGGAAAGTTGGTTCACTGTATCGGGCTAGACAATTTTTATCGCACAAAATCTATCTTACATATTTATAAGTCAACCATTCGTCCTTGCTTTGGTTATTGCTGCCACATCTGGTCTGGTGCTTCTGCTATTTATTTAGAGACTTCATAAAATCCAAAGAATCTATCTTACATATTCATAAGTCTACCATTCGTCCTTGCTTTGGATATTGCTGCCACATCTGGTCTGGTGCTTCTGCTACATATTTAGAGATTCTTGATAAAAATCCAAAGAATCTATCTTACATATTTATGAGTCTACCATTCGTCCTTGCTTTGGATATTGCTGCCACATCTGGTCTGGTGCTTCTGCTATATATTTAGAGATTCTTGATAAAAATCCAAAGAATCTATCTTACATATTTATGAGTCTACCATTCGTCCTTGCTTTGGATATTGCTGCCACATCTGGTCTCTTATTGGTCCTGTCCCATCACCTTGGCGTCACTTTCCAACCGCCTAACGTAGCTTCCCTGTGCCTTTTCTATAAATACTTCCATGGTAATCATTGTAATGAGCTTTCCTGTAAGGAGGCTTTATCAAGTATCAAGGCTGACTTGTCGAATTCTCTGCTTTCGAGCAGAGAGGAACCCAGACGAGGCTATAACTACGGGCAGAGTCTCATCTGGGGAGGTAGACAAACCTGACCCCTTGTATGCAGGGTCAACGGGGGATTTTTGCGCGAGCCTTCGGGTTCGGATCGCCCCATCTAAAAATAGGCCTTGCGCCACATCTTGCGTCGTGGAGAGGTCGGGTAAATACCGGCTTTCATGTATGGTACTTAGATTTTATGAATTTCTGTTTAGTACTAGATTGGCAGCCATTTCTCATCATTTTGCATTTTAAATGTCGAGATGTAATCGAAAGTTCTATACAAACAGTTTCTTCTACCGCATTTTCAAATGTAATGTCAATCGTTATCTTCTGTCTTCTTAATTCTTCTACTTTTATTATTATTTCTGTTTAATACTGTTTTTTTGTTTGTTTGTTTTTTTTTTCATCTTCTCTAAAATTCGGTTTCCCCATTTGGTTTTAGCGGCTTTATTGCCTTGTACACTATTTACATTATGCGGACTATTGTCCTCATCTTTGTCGCCATATTTATTATAACGTTTCGGCTGTTGTACGCTCCGGCCTTCTTCAGGTGGTTGGAATGGCGAACTGAACCCTTTATTTCGCTCACTGGGGTAGACTGTTCTAGTTCCACGTGCCATGTCTAATGGATGTCAGTTATCTCCTGTTAATTCCCTTCTCGCCTTAACCAGGTATTGAACTCACACTCTTTGAGTCCTGTCACTGGATCTAACCAACGCCTTTATCCACTGTGCCATGTATCCTTGAGAAATATAAACAGATACTGCTTTATTGCTTTGCTTCAATTGAAATGATAAAAAAATAAAAAAAATAACAGATTTGAATATTTCAACTATTTAAAAAAACACGGGAGATAATCAACACAAACTAGAATTATTTAAATTATTTATACTTGGACTGTAGTCCTTTTCGTTATTATTATTATTATTATTATTATTATTATTCCAAAGTTACATTTATTGTGCTCATTCGGTTTCAACAAGTGTTTGTCGATACTGGTAGTCTTCAATGAAGTTCGAACTAATATCAAGACTACGCGGGTAGACTGTTCTCGATCCACTGATAATGTCGAGGGATATCTCGCCTATTATTTAGCTCTGGGCAATTATTAATCGAGCCGTTTCCACTGTGTATGCACTACCCGACCCAGAGATTGAACTCTCAATTACTACATTAACATATTCGCTAACTAACGCTTTAATTGTATTGAGCAGAAGGCCATGAGAAACCATCCCACTATATTTGCCATAAAAAGTCATGGTAATTCAGAGTTAGTATAGAGGCATGAATCCTTAATTTGTAAAGAGCAGTGGTATTTATTCCCGCGCATACTCGAACAGAATATAGGTTATTTCTCATAGCTTTTGTTATGGTGTTTGAAAGCATCATTGGCTAGCCCTGTATGGCATCCAGTCTAAGAGAAAGATCATTCTGGTGGGAAAGCACTTCATTTTCTTTTACAAGACGTTATGGCAATCCATAATAAAGAAAAGAAAGAAAAGTGGAGGACCGTAATCTCATAATTTCTGGAGGCCCGTGATTATTTTTCAAAACAGGAGAATATAAACGTATTTAACGGTGTGTCTATTCCGACGGAATTTGACATGAGGTAGGTTTTGAGAAGGAGATAGCTACGTATATTTGATTAGTAACAAAACTGCACAGTTGCCAAGGTGTTACTCTTTTTAGGAGACTTTTACAAAATGGCCCTTTGTAAGTAGACTGCTTGGACCCCCAAAATACAAAAATGATGATAGTATTCATAACTTTAATATTCAAATGAAGACGTTACAGTTGATGACAATGATGATGACAATTATTACGAGTTAAGTGTGATGTATAGTTGGCAGGAAAAGAGACAGCCTAATTGGAGAAGTTAACACCCATGGAACATAATGGAGGTTAGACTAACAGAAGAAAAACAGCGAGTAATCTACTTAACTAAATAGATTGCAGAAGACAAAGAAAAATCATAAAATGAATAATTTAAAGGAACAACAGAGAGAACGTTATGGAGATTCATAATCTCCAACGTTCTGAATGAACACACATCATCAAAAAGTAGATTGGGTTCGTTTGTAGTCAAATAAATCGCTTTATTGGCGGGGTTCATTTTTTTAAAAGCTCCGATTGACGTTTCAAATCAAATCTAGCTGTTTTGAAGTATAATTAATGGCTATATTATCAGGAAGAATTCTTTTTAAGCTCCAGTTGATGCTCCAAAATGTATCAGGCTGTTCTGGAGTTAAATAAATAGCTACATCGGCGGAATGATTTTTTTAAAATCCCTAGTTGCCAGTTGACGATTCAAAACAAATCTCGCTGAGCAGACGGGGAGCATATTCAAACCACGATCACCGGTTGCTTGCACTGTATATTATCATTTTTGACGGGGAATTAGGTCAGCGTTTAGATCGATAATGGAGAACAGCCGGTTGTGGTACGTTTGCTTCTCGAGATTGAAGCTATTGTTCTTTCTTTATGATTGAAGTGGCTGAAAATAGAAAGGTTGAAAAGAAACGTGGACAGGACCTAGGAAAAGAAGTGAAGTAAAACAATATATAAATAAAAGCAAAGAAGATTTTAAATAGCCGTTGATATTTCATGTTAGTCAAAAAATAAATACAAGGGTTTTTCTTCATATTTATTGTTACTGGTGCAAAATGTCCCTTTGAAGTATTTATCTCTTATTTATTCACATACATACGTTTAGTACACATTGAACAAATTATATATGTTTTTTTAAAGACATTTTTATGTTTATACATTCTTTTTGTAGATACAAATATTTACGTAAATGCTTTGTTTATAATAAACAGTATTAAACAACATTTACCGGCCTGAATGTCCGAGAAATTTTCACAACATTATAAACAGAGCATTTACTTAAATATTTCTATCTATAAAAAGAATATATAAACATAAATCTGAGACACGGTGGCGTAATGGATAGCGGCTTGGAGTGGGTAATCGGAGAGCCGAGTTCGAATTCCAGTCGAATCCATTACACTCACTTACGTGCTATGGGTAAATAGCAGCACAGGCTAGGTTCTATGGCCTTGGATGGCAACTGGTCTAGAAGAAGGACAACTCTGAATTCAAAACCTGCGGAGGGTCGTTTGGGGACCTTGTGGCACGTAGTGCACCACGTCTCTGTATTCAGCCCTTCAAAAAGTATGGATGGTTCTGAACAAAGTCTTTACCACTATAATCAAATCTCATGTGCTGGTGTCGGGCTGTCAGTTTCCTAGGAACTGATCTTCTTTATCCTCATGCGTCAAATTTGACGGGAAAGTCTAATAGTAGTGTATATATATATATATATATATATATATATATATATGTGTGTGTATATATATAAAAATGTGTGTGTATATATATGTGTGTGTGCATGTTTTTATATATGTCAATAATTCCATAGCCTAATGGTAAAAAGACAACTTACAAATTTGTTTTTTCGTATAAACTTTTTCCTTGTAAAGGCACTTAATTCAGTGGTATCAACATATATCTAACTACGTATAAAAGGACGAACTTTATGTTCCACCCACATAGGTTTGTAACACCAGTCAAAGCAACTAGTTACATCCAATAATGGCAGATACGATAAAGAAATCGATATTTCAGACTAATAGCGAGTGAGTGAGTGAATGATAAATGACAAAAAAATTGCTACGTGAAGTGTTTCAGCTCAAGAACTTTCTTCATCAGACTAATAATGATTTTATGTATGAGTTCGGGAATGTCACTTAAAGCTTTACATTGATAACGCTAAAGATACTTGGGTGATTAGCTTTAAATTTGTATTTCCAAATTTTTTACGTTCGTTGCTATTTTTGTGCAGAATGATGAGAGTAGAAATGTGGTTCATTATTTTCCCGTTAAATTGCGATGCTCCCAAATATCTTACGAGACTTAGCTGAAAAGTTCATAGGCTGACCAAGATACCCCCATAAAACGTGAACAAATGAGGTTTATTTTTCAACATAGTCCCACTTAGTGGTTCACCTATCTTCCATCGGTTTCTCAGTGCTTGGGTCGCATTAGTGAAGAAGCTTTCATTCTAATGATCAAATATTTATAAGTAATATAAAGTAATCATCACTGCTATATTGGATCCCAGCCAAGGGATTTTTCATGTTCGTGAACTATCGTGAGATGGATCCAGGAGAATAGGGAGAGTGATCAAACAGCTCAAGGCCACAGTCACGTACAGTAGACATTCAAAACCAAGGACTTGTGAAGCTTGGGAAACCAAGGACTTGTCCTGATGAAACAAAACAGCTTTCGTCAGTTTTCCTGGGCGTTTGAGCTTTATAGTCTTTCGTACCTGCCTCAGCAAGTTGGCATCATAATGAAGATATATGATTATCAATATACGCAATTCATTTTGCATCCGAAAAGATTGAGGCCATAACCTTCTCTGTGGATGAAACGACCTTAGCTTTCATTGTTGAAGTGTGAGGGGAGGTGTTTCCACTACGTTCATTGTCTGTTTGACTCTGGATCTCCAGTCATCTAAACTGATATCTGAATTGTCTCTTTGACTCTGGATCAAATTGATCAACCAAACACTCATCCTGCGTTAGGAAACGTTCAAAGAAACCAGCTGAATCTACCTGAATGTTATATTTTCACGCGATGTAATCAACCTGTTTATCTATTTGATTTATAGTCAATCGACTGTCATCTAAACTGTTATTTGAATTGTCTCTTTGACTCTGGATCAAATTGATCAGCTAAACAATCATCCTGGGTTGGGAAAGGTTCAAAGAAACCAGCTGAATTTACCTCAATGTTATATTTTCACGCAATGTTATCAGCCTGTTTAGCTATTTGATTTATATTCAATCTCCTGTCATCTAAACTGATATCTGAATTGTCTCTTTGACTCTGGATCAAATTGATGAACCCAATAATCATCCTGGTTTAGGAAACGTTCAAAGAAATCAGCTGGAATTGCCTCAATGTTATATTTTCCCGCGTTGAAATCAGCCTGAATAGCTATTTGATTTATAGTCAATCGACTGTCATCTAAATTGATATTTGAATGTCCAAATCAAATTGTTCAATCTGTGGTTAAAAATACCATCAACAGTAGATATATCGTCATCCACACATGATTCCAAGACATAAGTGCTTTTTTCATGTTGGGAAAAGATTATAATCAATTCAGAGGAATACCTAGGGTGATCAACTGATTCAAAGCCAAAATCACACACAGTAGCCATTGAAACCAAGTACTTATGTGCTGCCACAATGTATTTATTTAACAAGACACCTTTGTCAGTTTTCCTGGGCGTTTGCTCTTGATAGCCTTTCGTAACTACCTCAGCAACTTGGCGTAGAACTTTTCAGTGATGATGTGGCTGCTTTGAAGAAAGTCAATAAATACAATGCATTTTGCATCCCAAACATCTGAGACCATCACCTTGGCTTTCTTTGAAGCAAGTGAGGAGAGGTGTGTCCACTGTATAGATAGTCTCTGGATCAAATTGATAAATCCAGCACTCCTCCAGGGTTAGGAAACTTTCAAAGAAACCAGCTGGATATGCCTCGAACAATTACAGGTTTTCCCGTCATGTGATCAAACTGGTGCGCTTTGTATCGTGTCTTAAAAGACGTGGCATCCACCGAGCAGAATTCCTTGAGCATAATATTCTCAACTCTCTCACAGTATATGCTAATAGAATTCGGTGTTTGATTTATAGTCAATCGCCTGTCATCTAACAACTCGTAGTAGAACAAAACGAATGTTTTCTTAGGCGGTGGTAGTTTCAGTACGTCCAGATCTTGGGCCATCTTCAAAATCCTCGCTTTCCCTCCTGAATTCAGCTGCCTAGTTTTGAACTCTTGATAAAGCTGGAACGTCATATCCTAATATAGCAACTGTGTCAGCATGAATGCCCTTAGGGGCTAAACCCTTTTTCTGAGGTACTTGATAACTGAACGTTGTCAAATTGTGTTCATTTTCAAGAGAAGTCACCACTAGTTACTTTTCAAATTTTCTTTGAACATTTAAACGTCAGTTTACCTGGAAGTAAACAATGCTGTTATTAAATAAAGTGTAAAAAGTATTGCATGCAAAATTTCACAGCTCTAGCATATTTCCTTCAGAGTCAGCCCATGAAGTTTTCAGCCCAACTTCGTAGCTATTCACATATGTTAACGTTTTAAGATATTTTACAACGCTCTTGAGATATGTGGATTATTTCTGTGATGTTCCGTATATTAAACATTTGATTAATTTTAATCGGATTTTTATGTTGGTCATCATCAACGATTGCATTAAGTTTCTTCATTATACAGATACAAATTTCTGGGCTTAGCGAATCACTTCCCGACAGAACTCACAGCTATAGCCCCATCTCCATCAATGGCACATACTTTTTTTGCTGTTTCCACGGTTTATAAAAGAGTACTGAATTATGAAAATGCAACTCCTGTCCATCTGTTTTCAGTTTTAACGTAAAAAACATCTGAAATTAAAAATCCCTACACGATTCGTATTGAAACACGCTTTGAAATTTGACCTTTCAGAATATGCATATATCATAAATTTCAATCATGTGGGAGACGAAATCAAAACACTCCCTACTGAAAAATGCTACGAATTTTTTTATTCCACCTCAATATATATATATATATATATATATATATATATATATTATGTGCAAATCGATATATCATAATGGTTGGTAATTGAATGAAAAATGGAAAAAATGTTATATGCTACGCGATTCCTCTCCAGCAGGGACTTCTTCAAACTAATATTTATAGTCAGATGGTAATTAGACTTTATAGTAATAATGATAATCTTAGTCTGACGAAATCACTGCCAGAAACAAAACCCGTTACGTATGATTTTTCTCGATTTACTGGACCTAGAGATACGAGATATTTTACAAATAGCAACTGTGTCGCCGGTAAAACCGAGATATAATAGTATCAAAAGAAGCACCCACGATCCATTAGCAGGGAAGATTAATAACATTTGTAAATACATAGATCAAACTTTCGAAATCAAGTGACACTCTGCCGGAAAGTCTGGAATTCCGTTCATGGGTTTATACTGTCTAACCGTGACTGCACTGTCTAGGATGTAGCCTGAATGTATAAGACCATGACCGGAATTTTGGAATCGGGTACAGACGGATGAAGGCCATATTCTCGCTGGACGCTAGGGAAATCTGCTCGGTTAGTATGTCATGAAAAAAGGCAGAAAGTAGCAGTGAAGATATCCGAACAGTCACTTGCCAACAGCCAGACAGTAAACTAATTTATAAAAAACAAAAACAAAAAAACCCTGTTAATCGGTAAAAAAGTAATTCTTTTTCTCTTTTTCAACACGGAAATATCTCAGGACGGTCATATTCGAGACTTTTCACCCCGTACAATAATAGCGACTGAAATTTCTTCGTTTAACGTACACCGGGCTTTTTTCAATTTTGTTAATACCGACTCAGACATATCTGTAGCTCCCAATTCATATTCGATGAAAATAAATTAATTGTAAACTCTTTCAGACAATGACTGAATTATTTCCTGTATAATGCTAAATGCAAAGCCTACAAAATGTGCAATTGAAAAAAATCAGATAATAGTTCCAACAATCATGACAATATTAGGCAAATAATTCTTCCCACCAATTTGATAACAGACAACCCTGAAAACAACTTATCCAATGTTGATCTGAAATTTATCATCATCACCTGTAAAACAATAAAAGATATTATCAGGTACTAAACAGAACAGAAACAATAATAACCTGTGACAGGTATACATAAAATAAATTGCGCAAAATGACCAATGACGTTCATGAGTGAAACCAGTGGCAGGCATATATGAAATAGATTGCACAGAATGCCCAATGACATGCAAGAGTGAGACATCCAGAAATCTCAAAGAAAGCCTGTAAAAACATTGCAGGGAACTATGGCAGAACAACATTTTAAACACAAAAGTTCACCATAAAACATCTGATCACAATTCAACAATGAAATTCCAGTTTCATTACAAAAGAATAATTTACTAAGAAGAAAATACATTGAAAGTGCACTGATCTCACAATTCTCTACATCCAACCTTAGCCCATGCTCATATACAATATCACCCATCATTGCAAAAATACAGGTTGTGTTAGAAATATTTCCCACATATACCTCCCAGAAATACCTTCCACATAATGGTAAGACATGAGCTATATGAAGTCATCATTGCTACTTATGTCTTACCATTTTCAGGGAGGTATTTCTACTGCACCCTGTATAAGTAGCACAATACAGTATACAAATTAATAGAGAAAGAAACAGAAAGCTACTTGGAGTGGGCTAATTTCAAATCCATCTTTCTGGCCACCATATTTGATAAAGATCTTTATTGCATCTTCCCCATCCTTTTGTTACACACAAGTTTGTCTCTCATTCTAGCCTGTGGATACCTACTATAAGAGGTGAAATGCATAGTTGAATAAATTTTCCACTATGTCATTATATATATATATTGTTATATTGTTATATTCTATGCTACGGCGTGGACAAGAATCTGACCAGTCTATGAAAAAGTGTCTAAGGGAGCTGATCGTATATGGCTACTGAACTGCTTTCTTGTCAGATGTCCCGCTCACGGTCAAGATCCCTACTGTGAAGATTTCAACATGTAGGCACATAAGAAGATAAGATTGTTTTGTTCCACTGAAGAAAATGGTTACAAGACTTTATTTTGTTCTTTTCAAGTCTTTCAATCGTATTTTAAATAAACAGGACATTTTACCTACAAACACTAGCCACAATGAATGTTGTTTATTAAATAAAATTCATTGTTACTTAGAAATTCTCTTCGATTTTCGTAGCTGTGTATCTAATAAAAATATAACTTTATCAATATCATTTCTAATAACAAAATAGGTATAGATCTCTCATACATGAAATTATTATTCATTCAACTTTGAAATTCGTCAATTAATATCGTCGAGAGTGTGTGTGGCTTGGGAGACTTTCTTCAAACGTAGATATTCTTATGAGAATATGATAGACCTTTCTCTCTCGTGTAGAGTGCTTATATATATTTCTTTCATCTGATTGTCTCACGTGTGCAGATCATAATGGCATGTTGGTCGACCACAGGTTTATATGTCTAGTGTGGTAGCTAACATCCTGCGAGGTACAGATCGACACTTGGTGGCTATGAGGAGACATTCTAGGTCACCCCCTGATGTAACTGATCTTTCTGACACTCTTGCTTGACACTGGTTGCAAAGTTTATTTTGGTATGTATTAGGGGATAGTGGTTTCAATTCACAGTTCATATCACAGATCAACTTCTCTTAGAAAGTTTTGAAATTAAAATCGATTCTGACCATATGGTATTTCCTGGCGTGAATCAAATTCTATGTATTTTTCCCTATAAATTTATATTCCGTACAGCAAGTAAAAATTAAAACAAATTGTCAAGAAAACATTTTGTTAATAGCCAATAACGTTGTAAAATACAAACGCAACACAGTTCCAAATAAAATATCTAAAACCATATAGTGGAAAGCCTTCATTCAGATCATATATGTTGTGCATTCTGTGAATAGAATTCTGCACAAATAAATAAACAACGCCAGAAATTGATATAGAAAAATAAGTGTATTAAACCTAAGAATAAAGACTTGAAGTGAAGATTAGTAGTCCAGGAATGCGGGTTAGTAGCAAGTATATGTACAAGTCTCTGTAAGTAAAGCCGTAATCATCTCTCTCTCTCTCTCTCTCTCTCTCTCTCTCTCTCTTTGGACTCTTGTATAAGTCTCTGAGAACACCCTGTGTCTGTCTCCGTATCTCTCAACCTGTCTCAACGTATCTTCACGTATCTCAACGTATCTCCACATATCTCAAAGTATCTCGATATTTAACAGTACACCCACGAGGAAAGTATGTGGCACAAGGGCAAGTTTAACGTGGGTTTCTCCGAGCCCGTAGGCTCAGCCAAAAATATACCCTTTGAACCCGCTTATGCGGGTTCAAGAACTGTCTACCTCCCCGGACGAAACATTGCCCTTCGGCAAAGATTTGTCCGGGTTCCACTCTGTCAAAGCAGAGAGTTCGACAAACGACGTAAACAGTCAGAAACTGTATCTCGACGTATCTCAGTATTTAATATTCCACCCACGAGGGATATATATGGCACAAGGGCCGAGTTTAAAGTGGGTTTCTCCGAGCCTGTAGGCTCGGCCAAAAATATCCCCTTTGAACCCGCCTAGACAGGTTCAGGGCCTGTCTACCTCCCCGGACGAAACCTTGCCCTTAGGCATAGCTTTGTCCGGGTTCCTCTCTGCCAAAGCAGAGATTTCGACAGACGTCGAGACTGTATCTCGACGTAAATCAACAGCAGGTATTCTCTCTGTCAGTATAAGTATACTTTGGATGAGTCCATCTTGTGTAAAAAGGATAGAGCCTCACAAGAATATATAACATTCGAGATGACAAAATCGAGTTCTAAGCTACATTGACGGCTGACACGAAATTGTAATTAATAATTGCAGTTTATGTGCATTAAACGAGGTGTGGATGCAAAAGAGAAATGTTTCTGTGACATCTAGTCTCATTAATTTTCAAGATGTCGTTTTTATAATAAAACGCCCTATTAAACATCATTACCACAAATATCTACAACTCTTTCTTTTCTTAAAGTCATCTGAAACGAAACATTTATCATCTTTTTTTCCACCGCGGACATGTCGAATATCCAAATTGTCATATCTTTGCACATTAATTTAACAACGAATATTAACTTAATTGAATCAATATTTTATAACCCGCAATACACAGGCTTCTCTTAAATTTTCCTTAACAAATCTGCAAGAGTAAGATATATGAAGATATTTATTAAACAAATTAACAGTAGGATACAAAGAATGTATCAGACTAATTTGCGAGGCTAACTTGTAAATAATTAGTTGATTATTTCCCTTCTATGTGCTGTTTCTGTTTAGGACGTCGGTGATCTGGGTTCTCCACAACTTCCTATCTTTTGTAACTCTTTGAAGCGTTTGTCTTTTATCATCCTCCCAACCCACTTTCCGCTAGCAAACTTCGTCTAATAAGTGACCCCCCTGCCTCTTTTGCCACTATATTCCCAAAGAGTGTCAAATTCTCTAAGCCTTTTGACTTCATTATGTGTACCTGGAATTTTAATATTCTGATTCTAAGTATGTCATGGTGCCTACCTAGACCGACAGAATGAACTCTTCTGAATGCCATATATACTACGCCTCTCAAGAGAGACGAACGGTATTGGTTTTGTGGCACCATGCATAAGTTAGCAAGCTGAAAAGAAATATTCATAAATATATGATTTGTTTTTTACGGTTTGTCAGCCATTTGATAATTATTTAGAGCTGAAAAATATTTGGGTTTTGAGAATAATTCTTTCTTTACGTTCAAGCGATCTAGAAGAAAGAAAGAGAAGACAGGAAAAAAAGGAGAAAAATAAATAATACGAAACCAGGTCGTAAGCGAGCACACACACGCTCGACTGGCATATAACAGATGTCAAAAATATCAGGTCAAGCACCTGACCTACTTCCGTGTCCACGAAAAATGGAAGTTTGTTATCGAATGGTTGAAGAAACAAAGTTTAGGGACAATGGAAAAAATATGATAGGTAACAGGTGGGAAGTTTATCTAAGGATATGAAGACAAACCATTAATACGAGAACACAGGCAATTCCAGAATTGAAAAAAAAGCCACACAAGATGATGTTGGCTGAAAATGTTTTTTTGAGATAATGAAGATTTTTGTTATCAAGCTTCGAGCGAAGGAAAAAGTGAAATATTTTTATTCGTTCACGAAAACGCCACCCAGTCTGAGAAATCCCTTTCTTAGATCGTATCCAATTAGCGATAAGCTGCTTGACAAATACCACGTGTTAAAAAAGTCGAAGGTGTCATCGCAGTCGCTTATGATAAGGGCAATTTAAATTTTTATTTTTTTAAGCAAGTTGTATCTTCCCCCAGAAAAAAGCCACGGATTGTCCACGCCCGACTAAAAACGTCATTGGCTAGATGGGATCACGTGGCGCACGAAGGAGGAGGAAAGATACCCGACCAGGACCTCATTGGCCGAAAGCGATCACGTGGCGCACGAAGGAGGAGGAAAGGTACCCGACCAGGACCTCATTGGCCGAGAGCGGTCACGTGACGCACGAGGAGAATCGGTCGACGCCCTTGTCAGAAGTGTAAGTGTGAGGAGCCGATAAGAAGAAGCGGGGAAGCGGGTATACGCCCTCAGAGACACAATAAGGAAGTAAGAATGTGAAAGTGAATTACCGAAAATGGAAAATCCCTAAACAGATATAAGAAGGGTGGATACGTATTTAGAATTATCAAGGAAAAACCCTGGCGCCGACAGACCCACCCCAGTTTTTGACTGCGTCAATAAAAGCGGGACCCCAACCGACAGAAATCAGTTTGCGCCGCGGACGGCGAGGGAGATCAGCCGCGGACGGCGGGCCGGATTCGTCCCCCTAGCGGGCAGGAGAGGCCAGCTCGTTTGGCCGAAGTGAAGCAGCTCGTTTGGCCTAAGTGGAGAAGTTGGAATCAGAGCAAGCTGAAGAGAAGAAGAGTTTTGCGCCGCGAACGGCGAGAGAGATCAGCCGTGAACGACAAGCAGAGATCAGCCGCGGACGGCGAGCGGATTGCAGTTTGAGCCGTGAACGACAAGTAGAGATGAGCGCCCAGTGTTGAAACCGCGTCAAGATAGCTAACCAAGTTTCACGCACACTTCTGGACTCTTCTTCAACCAAGAACAAGTAGTTTGAAGAGCGACTTAGAATCAGACCACAGAAATAAGTTTTTTTTCGACTTTCGTCCAAGGACACGCCGAAACACAAATTTCTTAGAGAGCAGACAACTGGAAGCCTTAAAGTTGCCTAGTAAAAGCGTCGTGCCACAATCCACAGAACGGGTCGGGAAGTAGACATAGTCCTATGTACCGAGCAATTAGACATAAAAGTTTGTTCTTGATACGTTGGACCTTGTGAGTTTTTATTTTATTTCTTTTTTTATTGTACATAATTGTGTGTTATCACCCCCGTTAGACTCAACTTGCATTACGGCCCCAAGTCCTGTTTGATCTCGTCTGTCTAAGATCAAGTCACAACGTGGGTAGGCAGACCGGAGATCAGTGCAGTTACCCTGGTAACCAGGCGTTGGAAGCAGGTTGGGAACGACGAGGCTGGTATCAATCTAACCAAAGGGTTAGAACGTCACGTTTGGAGCAGCGAGGAGCGAACAGCTGACGCCGCGACAAAAGACGTCACAACTGGTGCTGTCCGTGACCAGGATATCAAAGCCTGGGGAGCACGTGACGTCACAATTGGCGCCGCGAACGGGATCGAACGACGCAGTCGACGCTGCGACCGGGGGACGACGTCACAGTTTCTGTGACATCTATTCTCATTAATTTTCAAGATGTCGTTTTTATAATAAAACGCCCTATTAAACATCATTACCACAAATATCTACAACTCTTTCTTTTCTTAAAGTCATCTGGAACAAATTTTGAATCGAGTCGAGCTAATAGCAGTCATGCCAAACAAGTCGGACAGTCTGACTAACCTTTTCACTTCTTTGTATTATTTCTCGTGTAATATATTCTTTGTTATTTCTATTGTTGTGTTTCGTGTTGTTCTTCCATGGTCCTAACCTTGTACCATAACAGCGGCGACGAGGATATTGAAGAAACAAATTCTACGCGAAGGATATAAAAGAAATAATTTTAAATAAATCTCTTTTTGCTATCAGTCGCCCATAACAAATTACATGTGTCATTTTTGTTCCCATTTTTCTTAAAAACTTTCTCGTTGCTTCCATGCTGCAGTATTCTCAACATCCGTCTATAGAACCATACTTCTGGTACTTTTAGTCTTATCTTCACTCGTGGAGAAATTGTCCAGCATGCACTGCCATATTGGAGCATTTCTCTTATATAGTAGTACAGCTCTTTTACTTTGTTTCTAACGAATTTTCCTGTTTATTAATCCTTTGATTAGCGTTTAGAATGTATCTTTTGCTAATCCAATACACGTTCGGATATTAATCTTACATTTTACATCCTCTGTTTCGAGATATTTCAACTTCGGTACTTATATAGATTTTGATATTTTCAATTCCTTGTCTTGCATCTTGGGATTTTCTCTAACTGACAACCATAGATTATGTCTTCTTACAATTGATGGTTAGTCCTTTCTTCTCGCTTTCCCTTACGCGTTATCTAGGAGTCCCTGAAGTTTTTCTTCTATGTTTGCTATCACCACAGTGTCATCTTCGGATCCGATATGATTTGGTTGCAACAGCATTTAACATTGTCTGTTAACCTCGTTGTGAATATGTTTAAATAATTTCTCTATTTTTTTCTGGTGATTTGCGTGATAATAGATCGATAATTTATTTTGATTCAGGTTAATTACAGACTACATATTTGGCTGCTATAGATATTTTCAGACATGACTTTAAAGAAGAAGATCTCTCATCAGAATTTATGGATTCGCGGTAAAACTTACAGGCAAAAATCTGCATGACTAAAGTTTACCGGACATGCATAAGAAAAGTAACGTATTACGTCCCGTTTAAGAAAATTCAGTAGGAATATCTCATCTCTTTACTAAATAACATTTTTAAAAAACGGAAAATTGAATTAAAAGGCATATGGTGGAGTTATAACTCAGGTGATTTTTCTTTTTATTTTAGCATGATATTAATTTTTCTAGAGTTGTTTACGAAAATTAATTTAATTGTTACGGTTAAGTTAGAAAATTTAATTCAATTTTTAAGATTATGTTAGGAAAATTTATTCAGTTATTAGGATTATGTTAGGAAAATTTATTCAGTTATTAGGATTATGTTAGGAAAATTTATTCAGTTATAAGAAAAGTAACGTATTACGTCCCGTAAAATGTTTATGTTAGGAAAATTTATTTAGTTATTAGGATTATGTTAAGAAAATTTATTCAATTATTAGGATTATGATAAGAAAATTTATTCAATTATTAGGATTATGTGTGGAGAATTTATTCAATTATTAGGATTATGTTAGGAAAATTTATTCAATTATTAGGATTATGTTAGGAAAATTTATTCAATTATTAGGATTATGTTAGGAAAATTAATTAAATTATTAGGCTTATGCTAGATAATTCAATTGAATTGTTAGGGTTATTTTGAGAAATATAAATCAATTGTGAGAGTTTTGTTAGGAAAATAAATTCAGTTAGGGTTGTGTTCGGAAATTTAATTCAATCGTTTCGTGTAAAAAATCAATATTCTGATAATTCAATTGCTTTTGTAAGATAGAGAGAAAGAAGGCTTTGGCTATCATCCACTTAATAATCAAGTTTAAGAGCGTGATAAATACCTAATGCTTTGCGAAGAGTTTCCGGTGAACAGTAGTCACACCCAAAAATGATAGATACCTGTGTGACTTTATTAAAGTATGTGTGTATGATCGCTTATATATATACCTTTCATTGCATGTATATGTTGCCTGTTTTTAGGGCCGTGGACATCTATTTTCTGTTCGTTCGTGTTTTTGCGTGTTTATATATCTAATATATATCTATGTGTTTGTGCGTTATAATCTGATTGTGTATGTATTGTCTTTTGCAAGATGTCGCCCCGCCCCTGCCCATATCACCACTTCAAATGTATCTAAGCTGTAACGAAGCTCTACATTCCCATTAGATTAACGTTTATTCTAAGTTTCTGGTCTTTCAATTAAAACAAAATAAATAATAAAAAATATATGTATTTTTTTCCACAGTTTCTTCTTTAAATAATTATATAATATTTTAAACTTAATACAGATTAAATTTAAAATTAGAAATTTTTAATTTTAAGGTAAAATTTAATACTAATTAACTAGAATGATTTCTATTTTAGTCTAACCCTAATATTAAGACATTAATAATTATAACTAAGGTTCATTGTCAAGTTTTTTGAATACTCGTATACTTGTATTTTGATTGGTCATTGCAGTTTATGTAACAGCGTTTCTCCTATTGAGGGCTGTTTGGTTGATTTGAACCTTTTAAAACTCTTTATTCTACATTCAACACCATCACTTGATAAGAATTTGGCTATTTTTCTAGTGATTTTATAACAAATTTATGCTATAATTTTCGAATGAATTATATATATATATATATGTGTGTGTGTGCGTGTGTGTGTGTGTGAGAGAGAGAGAGAGAGAGAATGGCCGTCTACTCCTTGTTTCCGACCACATCCGTCCGCCAGAGTGGAAAGACAATTCGTATTACAGACGTCTGATTAACCCTTAGAATTCACCTGTGGTTGATACTGCAACTAGGCTGAGCAGACCTTAGTTACAATTTTCGAGAGAGACCGCTTGATCGTGTATGATCAATTCTTTCTTTTAACAACGTTAGCACGCTCAAGCTCTCGCTCACAATGATTTGTAACTTCGTATTTAGCACAACCATCAACGTATATATATATATATATATATATATATATATATATATATATATATATATATAATTATTTTAAGCATTTTCATCCCAAGCAAGGCGGGATGCCCACTTACGCAAAGGGCCACGGAAGTGGAAGCGAGAGTAAAGAGGCGAGATAGAGGAAAGGATGAGAAGGACAGGGAATAGATCAAGGCATCTAGAGATGTCGATTAACATTATATTTGAATAGTTAGTTATTATAGCTATCAGGGAAGCAAATAATGAGAAGGGAGTTCCACAGACGGGAGGTGCGAGACATGAAACTGTTGGAGTTGAAAAGACGGCTACATTTAACTGTTTCGACAGTGAAAGGTTGGGATGAGACGCCAGCCTAGTAACATCTTTAAATTCATGCAGTTTTGGGAGTTTAGCTTGTCAGAGTAGTTACCGTGAAAGTATTTGTAGAAAAGACAGAGGGAGCGACGGCAAATCTGTGAGCAAGCGAATGTAGACCAGATCAGGTCTAATCACATTGTATATCCGTCTCTGAATTTTGCCGAGGACCTTAAAACGAACTGCGGGGGCAATAGACCATATATAACAGCAATATTCCATATATATATTGTTATGGACTAAGTTCCTTGTACCACGGTGATGGTCCAAGTTTAGAACCAGTGAAAGAATAACACGAACACACAATCGTGTACTCTAGTCCGGCAAGCATAGTATCCATTGTCTGTTGGAATATAGCCGGCGCGATCTTAATCCCAAATGGTAATTTTTGGTATCTGTATAATCCTTTGTGTGTGTTTATGCACAGTAATTTTGAACTTTTCTCATCGACTGGGATTTGTAGGTACGCATCACTTAAATCTATTTTTGAAAAAACAAATTCCGCCGTTTAATTTTGTGAATACTTCTTCTGGACTGGGTAGAGGATAGTGGTAGTCTTTTATTGCTATATAGTGATAAAAGACTTGAGAAATCAGCGCATACTCGAATCTCCCCTGATTTTTTTGACGTAAACCGTGGGTGCGTCCCATTGACTATATTCTACTTTTGTCAATATGCCGGTGTTTTTGAGTCTAGCCAATTCTTGATCAATTTTTTCTATTGAAGCAAACGGTACGCTCCTTTTTTTTCTTGAAGATAGGTTGAACGTTTTCTTTTATTTCTATATTTGCTGCCATTTTCTTACATCTTCCGAGACCTGCTGAAAATACTTCGGGGAAATTCTCTTTTAGTTTCTCTTTTAATTTATCTGCCTGGGTCGATAAACTTGTTACATTTTGGCAGTGCGTACTTATTGGTAAATCCCAAAGTTCGAATTTTTGCATCCAGTCCGTACCGAATAAATGTTTGGTATTTCTTAGCACATACATTTTTCAATTTTTTGGTCATTCCATTGAATGTCACATTTGTAATCACTTCACCCTCAAATTTTATTTTTCTCTCAGTTACCGATCTAGCAATTTTATCGGGTCTTAACATGGTAGGTTTGTTCAGTTTTCTCCATGTTTGTACGTTAATAATAGTTAAGTCCGACCCGGAATCCAACTGTAGTCTGACTTTTCTGTTTTGCATTTCTACTTGCACGTCTTTTCTTATGTTAGTCTCATTCGCTTGGTCAGTCCTCGTGGTTCTTATTCTGCTTTTGCTTTCTCTCCTAGTCCAACAATAAGAAGTTTTATGCCCTACTTTTTGGCATGATAGACAAGTTTTAAAACGGTATGGGCAGTATTTATACCAATGCCAAGTCCCACAGCGAGGAAAATTGGTTTGGTTTGTTTTGTGAGGAGGAAAGTTGGTTTGTCTTCGTACTTTACGTATATGCGCGATGCCAGCTTCTTCTATATCTTTTGAGTCTTTCTTTACATTTATGCATCTCTGACAGTCTTCGGCCAGTTTTTGAAGTGTTAAATCTTGTTCACTCTCCAATTTTGTAAGGATTCTGCGTCTAATTTCCGCGTCTTTGGTTGGACGTATATTAAACATTTGAAATTGTCCGGGCTGAGTTCCGATAACTTGAAATCATCACAATATTTGTTTACAATGGAAGCGAAAGTTATGTAATCTTCGCTCTCCTTTTTTGTTAGATTCAGACATTTCCATCTTTTGTGGAATAGTGAAGTATTAGGGCTGAAAATTCTGTTAACAGTTTTATGGCTTCTTTGAAAGTTAACTCATTTGTTTTCCTCGGTAGCATATAATCTACGAATTTGGTATATTCGCATGTGCCTAATTTTCTTAATAGTAGTCGTACTTTTCTTGCGTCTGACCAATTTCTGTAGTCAAATTCATATAGATCTTCGTACCTTCGGAAATAAGTTGCAAAGGTTTTGTCTTCGTCGGGTGCATACGTGAAATCTTCGACAGTGCGCCAAATGGCGTCTTGTGAGAGAACTGTTTCATTTTCGGAATTTTGCCCTTTATTTGATATTACACGTAGCAATAATTCTTGTAATTCAAGATGTTTCTGTTGCTGTTCAATTGTATTTTCATAAGTTCCACAATGGTTGACTGAAAATCTTCCATGTTAACGTACTTTTGTGTAAGTATTTTCCTTTAGTGTAGCCTGATATTCTGGAACCTATGTACGCCAAAAAAAAAAAATCGCTGTGTAGAATTTGTGTCTTTGTTACCACAGTAAAGTTGATGTCCGAAAAAAAAAAATACCACTTGTTTTTTAGAAATCTCTACGTAGAACTTGTTTTTTAGAATCTCCACGTAGAACTTGTTTCTTCAGTTTTTGTTATAGAGTAGTTTCACTGTGGAGGCTTGTATTTCACTAAATCGGTCCTAAAAAGGTTCGACGTACAAAACGTTAGGAACTTGATATAATAGTTAATGACGCAGCAATCTAGTTGTGGTGGTTGATACTTTAATGTCCGACATCGACTGACTCACCAACTCTCTGAGCTCACTGGCGACTGCTACTACTACTACTTATTATATGTCGGAGAGTCTATTAACAATAGAATAGGTATGTTCCAGTATAACAGTTTTCTCGTCGACACTTATGTGCGACGGATAGCAAAAAGGTTTGTCCTCCGCGTAGAGAGTTGGTTTCTTGGGTTACCTCGTCGCCACTTGTTACGTGCGACGGATAACAAAAAAGGTATGTCCTCCGCGTAGAGAGTTCTTAGTTTTTGTTTGTTTTTTTAGGATTCCCTCGTCGCCACTTATCATGGACTAAGTTCCTTGTACCACGGTGATAGTCCAAGGTTAGAACCAATGAAAGAATAACACGAACACAGGTATGGAATACAAAGATATATTACAACAGAAATATAATACAAAGAAGTAGAAGTATTAGTAATGACTATCAGATTTGGTTAGAGTGAACTTTGTTGTCTCGACAAGTATCACTATTCCAATGTCCTTACAATATGCTCTCAATTATCTCTCCTCGTCTTACAATATCCTCATACCTCTTGAGAGGTGCAGTATGTATAATGTCAGGAATAGTCCATTATTATTATGGGTAAGTCCCCCCACACACACACACACACACACACACACACACACACACACACACACACACACACATATATATATATATATATATATATTTACTGCCTGAAGAAATGTTTATTGGTGAAAACCGAGGTAGCAGAAGAGATTGGTGTCTGTAATATTTTAAATATTAAATAGCATTGCAGTCTGGATTTTTTCACTGTGTATTGAGCACGTTTTTTTATATAACCATTTTCCAGACAAGAGATGCCTAGTATGTAAAAACAGTTATATATATATATATATAGATATATATATATATATATATATATATATATATATATAGAGAGAGAGAGAGAGAGAGAGAGAGAGAGAGAGGAAAGACTTTATAAATTTAAGCGCAGAAATAGACTGGCGTCAAGATCTCATCAGTTTTCAATTGAGTTGGCTCGATACAACCGTAAATTCTATGCCAACAGCTTCTTTTCTCGCTTGTAAAACTCCTTTCCGGCTCCATGCTTTCCAGCCAACTTTGACTTGCAAACGTTTGAGTGCAATATCAATCTACTGTCCTCCTGATTACTTTCTCCTCTTCCCACTCACTATAAATGCTTTGTTCCTAATTTTTCTACATAAACCCCTGTGTCTTAATGGCTTTACTGCCTTTCATGGAGTGAATTCGATTAATACATACATACATATATATATATATATATATATATATATATATATATATATATATATATAAAAGTGTTGACTTGTTTGCAAATCCCGTGCAGGATTTTTTTGTTTCATATGAATCATAAACATAAAGACTGTACTGAAAGACACTCATACGTTGAAAACGACGCGAGAGTCCATTATATATATATATATATATATATATATATATATATATATATATATATATATATATGTGTGTGTGTGTGTGTGTGTGTGTGTGTGTGTGTGTGTGTGTGTGTGTGAAAAGTGTAGATAAATATAAATAAATATATATATGTATAATTATTTATATATATGCGCGGTACTTATTAGAAAGCGCTCAGAGATAGAAACTAACATATTTGGTTGGATAGATGTGAGTTTGTGACCCTGCGTGAAACCCAGGGTCACAAACTCACATCTATCCAACTAAATATATATATATATATATATATATATATATATATATATATATATATATATATGAGGGGGGGGTCACCAGTAGGTTGAAATATGCGGTTGTTCACCAATTCTCATTTTTAGATTAAAGGTCCCCCAATACAAGGCTCGAGTCTCACAAATGTTTTAGGGCTAATCTTAAAATGGTTGAAAGAGAAGATGGTAAAAAATGAATATTGTTAGGACAACGATAAACACTTGACATGAAGAGGTCAAGATTATAATGTTTGGGGAATTATCTACGCTGGAGATTCCCGCACAAACTATCAGTTCTTTGGGTAAACCTGTTTGAATAGAACATTCTCCTCATATTTGTTATACAGAGGAAATTATTGTGATTAGGGCCCGTGAATATAGCGTTATATAATATATTTGGTAAGGCCAAATTTTTCCGCAACAACGTGTATATTCTCTATAGAGATTTCTAGATTTCTATGCACATGAATACACATGGGCGTATTTTATGATGATCTATTAATACAATATTTTCTTTTGTATAATTCCACCCCGAGTTTTTGAAGCTAAAACAAAGAATAAATTACATACTTGGTCATAACATGTTCCGTAGTACAGACATCCGTATATAATTTTTTTAACGTTTTACAATTATTCATTAAAACCCCAATATAGGCTCCATATGAATTATCGTCATATTTTGTTCATTAAATCTCCAAGTATGAGTGTGCATTATTGATATGGTAATATAAATTATGTCGGGGTTGTTTACGGATTTATTTTGTATTGTTTTATTTTCCTAGAATCGTTTGATGCTTTCAAACTGAATACTTTGTATCAACAAACGGAGGAATATGAACCAACGACCTCACAGCAATTTTCAAGCGGCAAAAATCTCGATAAAGTACATAATCTATACAATAGTAAAGCTTTTCTAGCAGTATTAATATTATTAAAATTGACATATCTTGATTATTTCCTTTATTTTTTTTTTTAATCAATTTCGGTGAATCTCCTTTTCTTTGAGACATAAGATGTTCAATTATTCTGATTCTCAAAGAACAAATATTAAATGCCTTTTACAAACTATTGTCATCAATAACTACCTACTTTCTGATTTTAATATATATTGTGCTATGTGTCTTTGTTAATCTTGCTGTTTCAAATAAGACGGTTTTTAAGCTGAGGAAACATTTCTTAAAACCTACTTGCGTATGATACGACCTTTTCCTTTTTTTTCTTTAATATTTGTTCAAAATATCTCGCATTATGCACAACAAAATACGGTACATGAAGTCGTCAGTACGTATTGTAATATACTAACAACACCAAACAGAATCATATGAATTTTTATTTGACTATTCCAGATTTTAGCGCTGAAAACGTTATATTTATTGTAAACGATATTTACAAGCGAGAGGGAAGATGAGAAGATATTCTTATTTTATAACCTCACTTATTATTTATCTCTTTTTCCAACCTACTTTTTGAAAGGATTTCTTCCTTAATTTTAAATCGAGCCTAAACGTTCTGTTTAAATCTTATAGATTTATTATAAGGGTAACATGAGGGCACTTTACCAGAAATCTTGAAAGTTTTTCTTGTTTTACATTTTTTTATGTTATAATATAAAAAAATGAAAACAAGAAAACTTTCAAGACTTCCTTTTTACCCAGCATGATGTCCTTGGCCCAACAACATCATAATGAATCACAGCTCTTGATTTTGATATTCGAATGAGAAGACGCCGCCAGACCTCTCGTTAACGGTTTTCTTTTAAAAAAAAAATTATATGATCTGATCTGCTCCTACTGTATAGGACTGGTCTGATAACGACGTATTCATTGTAAACTGTAAAACATGTTGGCTTTCTGGTAAAATGCAATCAGGAAATACAGTCACCGGTATCTATGTTCATCTTCTTTTCTTTCTTCCGATAATAAGTAGCTATCGTATTATTACGACAGCAACGTGGAAACAAGACCAGGAATGCAGTTCAGGCCAGGTGAAAATGCATAAAATCTCGCATAAAATCTCGCTAAACCAAGACCTTCTAAAAAGTACTGTCTTTGTGCATTTGCTGAAAAACCAGTGATGCCTTTATCTATCGTTTCATTGGTGACCTTTATTTGCTTTTAAAACAGCAATAGTGAATATGATCCTTCCTTTTTTTTTTAATTTAGTAAATACGTATTGAATTGGATCAAAATTACAAATTTCGAAATCAATAATACAAAAGTCTAGACAAATCATCCGCTCCATATTGTATTCATATAAATCCTTGAGCTGCCATCCGTTCGAGTGGACGTGGGGTTAACCTCTCTGATATGTTCTATAAGGAGAGTTTCCCAAAGGGGTCGTCTTAGTGGATCAGCTCCAGGGTTTCTGTAAACCGATATTTGATTTCAAGATTCATTTCTTCAATCTCCCCAAACACAGTTCTTGTCTTTAAGACAGTGACATTGAAAGAATGTTGTTTACCAATGTTTTCGATTAGCCTGCAAGAACACCCACAAATATTTGCTCATGCTCTTAGACTTTTGGTAAGATTTTTGACAACTTATCGGTAACATCCTGAAGAGATATGTCACATAACGCCGTGGTTAAAGGAAGGCATTAAAATTCGGATTTTCAAGTTCACAAACTAGTACACGCCATGCTATCTCCATCGAGTCGAAACACCCACATTTCCCCATATTTCAAATGGAAGAATAAAGTTTAACCCATAGAGCTTTTTCTTAAAAAGTGCTACTTCGTGGAAGAGACTCCAGCGTAGATGTTCTCGTTACAATCTTAAACTATTCAAGTCAAAAGCCAATCGTTATCTATCCTCCCTATCCTGCTAATTTTCACTTCCGAGCATCCCTGTTTTCAGACACAGTTTTCCTCGACCAGTTCACATATCTCTTGTTTCCTGCTTAGACATTGGTTTTCCAGCTCTTTCTAAATTTTCCTTCTTTCTAACATCCCACCTGAACTCAGGTTATTTATAATTATATTTTCTCCTCAAAAGGAGTAGATAGGTTCGCCTATCGTCCGGTTCACACTCCTCGCTGGTTTTTATCCTTTGTTTACTGTTTTGCATTGTGTTTCCGGTTCCTTCTATAGTTTTCTTTCTTCTATTTTACTGCCAGTAGCCTCTTGCGTCTTAGTGGCATTATCGCCTTGCTTGGGGTGAATTGATTTTTTTTTCAAATAACATTTAATAATAACCCTCTTACTTGAGTGGCTGTCGTGACTTGTTCAACTCTAACGAATTTTACCCAATAACTGCTACTTTGTTGTACAAACTCCCGCGCGAATGCTTCCCTATATTTTAATTTCTGAGAGTCAAGGGTCAACCGTTATTTGTCCTCCTTATCATCATAATCTTCATTTTCTTTCGCCCACTTCTACGTTATCATCACACAAATCATTCATTATAACCTTTGAACAATAACTCTCTAATTTTCAATACTTGTACCAGTTGAAATTTAGTATTAAATAAATGTTTGAGGGCCTTGTGTCAGACTAATTTTTAAGATCACTTTTGATTTAGTCTCACTTTCTTGAGAGGTGTTCTTTTGCACAATTATTTATGGCAGCAAAAGAATAAATGGCCACCGGCCGCCTTTTCTTCCCGGTCGATTGTTGATTGAACGTAGTGGATGTTCAGCTGTGCAAGAGATTTTTCCGCAGACATTGGGTTTAGACTGCAGTCATGTCGAAAAAATCTACATTTGTCACGTATTAATTAGAAGTGAAACACAGCTGGCATAACAAGAGTGTTTCAGGAAGGTACAGTAACAAGCGAACTTACAAGGCAGGACCCATAATGCCGTTAAATTTTCCCGCCGAATTACAAGTAGTGGCTAGTAGCTATTTAATGACCTTGAGAATTACACTTGCGTAAGATAGCGTGATATGCAACACACAACGAATACACCACGCTTACAAATTGTTCTGAGGAACGAATTAACAAACACCTTCACTAAGGCAGACGCCACAGTTACTCTTAGATTCTACCTAACATTAATCTGCGCAGATTTAATCTGTATGTTATTCATCGAAAATCAGAAAAGGAGGTGTTTTTAATAATCTTACTTATAAAACGTAGATTGTGTGTGTGTGTGTGTGTGTGTGTGTGTAGGTTTATATATTGGATCGGATTTCCTACATTTTTCAACCGATTTCAACAAAACTTCACAGGACTACGTAAAATTACCTTGTGGTGGTTCTGACAGCGCCAAAAATTGGAAAATAATTGTTTTTGCACAAAATCAATTTGAAAACACGATTAAGAGGCATTAATGAAAGGGGGACAACTCATATCGAGTTATACTTATTAATATCGAGTTAACGAGTTATACATATTATAAAACCCAGGTTGGTTGTTTGTGTGTGTGTGTGTGTGTGCGTGTGTGTGTTTGTTTATATATGGGATCGGATTTCCTACATTTTTCAACCGATTTCAACAAAACTTCACTTTTTTTTGGCAGGTAGTGTTTCTTATTGTTTTGCACACTTTTTTCTTTATTTTTACATTCAGAATGCTTTAAAAATTCCATTTACAAGACAATTGTTTATAATAAAATTCTATTCAATCGGTAGACTCATAAAGATTGGAAACAATGTTTTTCTTTGAGTTTGGGTTTGACCAATTCGTAAAAAAATACAAAAAAACAAAACTAATTAAGACATGCGTGTCCGTCAACCTTAAATAATAATCTTTATCAATTTTAATTTTCAATCTTTATGATGGTCGATACTTGATCTATCTCTTACTGTTACATCCCCGGGCAACGCCGGGCTCTACTGCTAGTCAAGTATAAGAATAGAGTCAAGCATTACCGAAAAAAAGAAAAAACAGTGTTATGGCATGTACGAGGTCTGTCTGAAAAAATAACTAGACTATTCCGTTCTTCGATGTGAGAGGCATCGTCCACAGTGAGTTCTTGCCACAGGACCAGACGATTAATCAGCAAGCCCACAAAGAGATCCTGCGGCGTGCGCTTCGCTCAGTGCGCAAGATGAGACGAGATTTGTGGCTGGACAAATCGTGGCGGCTTCATCACGACAATGCACCTGTTCACAAGAGAAGCCGGTATTAACTGAACGAAAAGAACATCACCGAACTGAAACAACCTCCCTATTCACCTGACCTAGCCCCGTGTGATATTCTTTGGTTTTATATCAAGGTAGGGGGCCGTTTTGAGGGCGGGGAGGCCATGAAGAGGGCCGTAACGATGGAGTTGAGGTATCTAAGAAGAATCCTTGCAGCAGCGAAGAAGATATCCGTTTCTCTCCAATGTTATATGGTGGATCAACCCTGTGTCAAGACTAAGATTGAGGGAAACCCGAACTTTTGCCACTCTGGTGAATGACCAGTGTTTGACAATCTCTGTTAATGAACTCTGAGATTTCTATATTCAATTCCAAGAAAAATATATTCATGAATTATTCATACAAAACACAAATACAAAGGTTAATGATTTAATTGGCGAGAAATCCATCGTCGCGAACAATTCAAATAATATACAAAAACCCCGAACCTGTTTATGAATGAAAAGATCCTTGTTTCTATAAATTTCTGTTTCTTATTATTTTTACAAGCTTTCGTCTGTTCCTACAGACATCCTCAGGTATGGAATAGACAATAAAAACAAGAACAAATAAAAAAAATAAAAATAATAAGAACATGCAACAGAAATTCATGCACGCTCCAAAAACAATAACTCATTCTAATAGCATTTTTCGGATTTCAACAGTACATATATTTTCGTTGTCCTCTTATTACTGAGAGTAAAGACAAGAACAAAATCTATTCCATACCTGAAGATGTCTGTAGGAACAGACGAAAGCTTGTAAAAATAATAAGAACATGCAACAGAAATTTATAGAAACAAGGATCTTTTCATTCATTTTAGAAACTTCTTTTCTTTGTGGTGCTTTACCGAAGTGTTTAAGCCTTTTTTATTATATATATATAATTATTCGAAAATTATAACATAAATATGTTATAAAATCACTACAAAACTAGCCATTTTGTTTCACCATTTCTGGTGTCTTATCAAGTGATGCTGTTGAAACAAAATGGCTATTTTTGTAGTGAGTTTATAACATATTTATGCTATAATTTTCAAATAAATAATTATATTTGCTCTACTCTGTATTGAGCACTCTTTTAAGAATAGCATTTTTTGGTTATTGGAATTTATTCCGTAAACTATCACCATGCCTTGATTTATTTGATTCAGTAAAAAGAAGGTAGCGACGGAGAGCGAGAAGAAAGGACTAAGCATAAACTACATGAAGACAGAATGCATGGCCATCAGTAAAAGGATGAGCCCGAAACGTGATTTGCAGGTCGGGAACACTAGAATCAAGCAGACGCGGAAGTTTAAATATCTGGGAAGGGTTTTGACAGAGGACGGCAAGTGCCATCGTAGACATATTGGAATGGCCAAAGACGCATTCCAAAAGCTGGGCAGAGTATTTCAAGACAGGAGGATTTCCTTGGTAACAAAGAAAAGAATACTGAGCTGTTACGTGATATCTGCCCATCTTTACGGCAGCGAATGTTGGACGATTTCCTCAAAGATGAAGAAGAGACTCGAAGCGACGGAGATGTGGTTCTACAGAAGGATGCTAAGGATATCATGGACCGAGCGTGTTAGAGAGAATGCAAACAGGGGTGGGTGGCTTCTGTTTATAATCAGGAAGAGGTAACTGAAGTTCCTGGGACACATAATGAGGAAGGAGAGCCTGGAGAATCTGATACTCACGGGTCGAATAGATGGACAGAGAGACAAGCGAAAACAACACATGATATTCCTGGCGAGCTTAAGCCAGTGGATGACGGAACGTGGTCTGGGGGAGGAAGCAGAGGGAAGGAACTTGTTGAGAGCTGCAAGGGATAGAAGGTGGTGGAGAGCCATGATCATCTACATCTTGAACGGACATGGCACATAAAAAGAAAGAAATGAATTTGAATATGAAATCAATGATGTGAAATTCATGAAAAAGGCGTATTCATTTAAAAAAAAACAAATTTGAATCTATACAAATGATTAATAAAAACGATTTGGTTCTCGGCAAATGAAACAGTCGAACCGGCAGATTACAAATTGGACATATCAAAATTAAACAAATGCAAAAAATTAAATATATAGAAATTATTTAACGGAAAGGCGATCCCAAAATCCTAAAGCGCATGGGATAGTGAAAGTTGCTTTTCTTAAAGCTAAACTAAGCATTAAGAAATAGAAAACAACCACGAGAAGCAAGAAAATATACTGAAATGTTATGTAATATCGGTCCTCCTATATGACAGTCGAGACTAGGGAATTTCATCGCAGATGTTGATACTTAAAACACCAGGAATTCGTTTCTACAAAGGATACTGAGAATACCATGGACTAAACACGTGAGCAACGACAAAGGTTTAGAGAAAATGGAAGCAAAAATGTCGCTTATACATAGAATCAGAGAAAGTAGGTTGAATTTTCCCGGTTGATTGAAGAAAAGGACTCATTTGACACTCACAGAGAATAGCGAAGGCAAAATGGACTGTTCCTCAAAGTGGCAGCTGTTGGGGAAAATGTTTTCTTCTTATTTTTAAACACAAAGGAAACGGGGGTGCTTCACCTCCGTGGAAGGAGCATGGCGGTATCTCGCTGTAAAAGTCTGGACATGTGTAACTAAAGAACGGAGTTCATCTGCGCGAAAGAGGCTGCAGAGAAGAGAATAGACCCTTGACGGTTTAATGTATTTGAAATATCAAGTCTGCAAAATGCGATTTGAGCACTTCCAGAATTGATACACTATTATTATTTGTTGTATCCTTAAAGAGGTTACAAACAGACAAATGTGTTACTCGAATGAAAGGAACAGCAACACAGCGTAGATGAAAGTGATGTTTATTGTAAAAGAGAATACACTACTGAAAGTCAGGGATTCGCTTAGCAGGCGAGTAATTCCCGAAGCAAGGATATCTACCTACCGCACCACGTGGTCAGATGTGGCACAAGGCCGAGTGTAACTTGATGTATTCGAGCCCGTAGGCTTGACCAAAAATTCCCCGTATAAAACGGGATCGGATTGCTGTTTCCCGAGAAGAGACTCTGCCCTTTGACATAGCCTCGTCTGGGGATCCTCTCTGCCCGGAGGCAGAGAGTTTGACCAGCACAGCTAGAGACGAATCTCGAACTAATTCCTGGAGCAAGGATATTTAACTTCCCTCTCCGCGAGGCAGGATGTGGCACAAGGCCTTTTTTAACGAGGGGCAAATCAAAGTATTTCTATTATTAAAATTTATTTTTACACTTTCATAGTGTTTTACACTAGTTTGGGGGTTAACTATTTGCCTATATTTGAGACAGTAACAGATACTACCAACCCGGGTCAGGATAGACCTAGAAACAGCAGGAATTAAGAGGTAATTCCACGTTTCTCAAAACCTCCTGACCAGAGACCTTGCTACTGGACGTAGTTTATCGTCTTACCCAGGACGCCTTTCTGAAACCACTTCTATCATAATTGCATATGGCTCTAACCACTTCGGCTTTCTTTCGTTGGTTGATTTGTTTTCTACAGCTTATATGTCCTTTGCAGGTTATTTAAAGAAAATAATTTTAGATTATAATAATTTTGGTAGGCAGACAATAACCAATCTGGGGAAACGAAGTGGATTTATACCTTGTCCAAAGGTTTTGGCGTGTAAACGAATATAACGAAAAGAAATGGAATTGGAACTCGATTTTTCGATAAACAATTCTGAGCTATTATCCATAACACCACCCGCACGTCCAAACTTACAGCAGCTGGTATTATCAAGCTGTCATCCATCTAGGTGATCAGGCTCGACTTTGCTTAATTTCGATGATCGTGCTGGAACGTGTATATCAACATGATGCTGTTGTAAGCCTCCTGCGCACTGAGATAAGGATATAAATATAACAGTGCTCTGAAACTTCTCGATCTAAATATCGACTGGTTGATTGATTGATTGATTCGTTTTTTACGGTTCATCTACCCTTTGCAGGTTATTTAAAGTCATCATTTCGAAAATAATAATCGTTTGGTGATACAAACGTTAATAATTAACCAATAGCAGGAGAGGAAAAGAGGTGGTGTCATAAGTTTCCTAAGGGTGTTTGCACATTAGGAAATATAACGTTCCCAACGGGAATTTGAACTCGGTTCTCTGATTAACAATGCCGGGCCATTACCATTTCCATCAGCAGTACATTTAAATTTACTATATCTAGTGTTCCCAAAGCGATCACGCATCTAACAACTGATCAGGCTCGACATTATCTGACTTTGTTGATTGTACCGGAACCTATATTTCAACGTGATGCGGTCGTAATACTTCTGTGTACAGAGATAAGGATATATAAAAGTTAATAAATACGATATAAATGTAAGGAATTACCCAGAGTATAAAACAGGCTTACTCAATGAAGTAGGAATTCCTGATGATGATGTCAACTTGCCTTGTAATTTATTCAATAGACTTAATAAATACAATTACCGTGAAATTGAAATTGAAAATCCAAAATGAGCCATTTCGAAATATCAACAAATGCCTATCGTGATCGCTTCTTTCAAAACTATTGCAGAGAAGATGAAATTGTAGATCTCCCAATTAATGGTGTAGCAAGCTTAATCGAATTTCAGAGCACAGGTCTTATGGAATCATCTCACATCCTTAGAAGAATATTATCGGGGTAACGTTTGCATGAATAAATTTTCTTGTGTATTTCTTGAAGATTTCATTTGGATTTCGACATTTTCAAAGATTTTACTCAACTTTTCAGACATTTTTATGCTGCCATAAATTATTTTTTTACAGTGGTTCCCAAACGGTATGATGCGCCTCGTAGATATGGCGGAAGAGGATAGCAGGTGAGGCGGAAGAGGATAGGAGGTGAGGCGGAATAATTGAAAGACAATAAAATATTTAGAAATAGTTTCAAAAAATTCATATGACAAACATAAATAGGATTTAAAACATTATTATGGATTACTTGTAATTGGATGCATGACCTCCAGTATAAATGATTATAAATAAGTATTGACCGATTTTAGCATTGTGATAGTTTTCCATTATATCAAGTATTAAGAATATAGTAACTAGGGTTTGCAAATTGGAAGAAAGAGTTATCTCTATCTATAAAAGGCAGGATGTGTGTGTGTGTAACGAATGCACAGCCGCAATTTTCGACGGATTTTCACCAAAATTTACATGCACATGCTCCAAGTTAGCGGGAAGGCCAGGAACGACTTTACATTTCACAACTCCCATCGATAGTGGAAATAATAGATTTTCATGCTTCTACGGCAGCTTTCTTGTAATTTGCGGCCATTTTGTACTGGCCAGAGTGAGAGCCTATAGCTGGCTGCCACTAATAGGCAGGAAGATTCTATTGGCCAGCGTGAGAGCCAACAGCTGACTGACATGAATGTTAACTAGCATGCAAAAAAAATCCATAGCTGCATTCGTCACAAGTGGGAAAAATTTAAATCTGCATGTCACTTTAATCCAATTGGCTCATTCGCTTGCTTAAACTCAACGTTGATTCTGATTCCGCAGAATTGGGTTGGTTGTAAAAAAATATTTGTTGTTAACATTCTTTTTTCGTTCGGTTTTTCCAGTTACGAGTTCTTTTTTAAAGCTGATCGTTTTGTGTTCATTTTGTTTAGTTCTTTTTTCGTAACAGATTTAATGTTTAGTATAGAGCTTAGAAAAAATTCGCAGTGTGAGATAGGCAAGAAGTAAGACATATAGCAACATCAGCACGGCAAAGGGCAGTTCTTTAAAGGCAAGGAAGGGCAAAAATATTTTAAGTCAAGTGATAGCGATTGCTGTATGAGTCGTACAATTTTTGAATCAATCACGGCCAACGCCAGGCCATGCTACTAGTCAATAATAATGCACGAATTTCGAATCTACGGTTATCTCCCTTTAACTCTCTCTGTTTTTTTTTTGTTTGTTTGTTTTTTTTAAATGTACTTTTTATGACATAAAATTTGGTGAGACACGAGCAAATTTTAATTCCGAAAATGCAGCCCAGAATAAAGTATGGGAACCACTGTAACACGTCACTGAATCAATTTTTAAGATGTCTTTACAATGAAAATAATAATTTCGCTGATCATACGGAATCCATGTTTGAACGTGATGTGAACTTACGCCTCAGCTTTCTTATTATTTCCTAGCGGACGCTGTAACACGAATGCTTCCATTCAAATCAGGCACATAATGCTGAAAATGACACAAGCCACAACAATGCCAGCACAGACATACTGCTTGTATAATCTAGACTTTTCTTTTTAAATTAGTGACTAATTTATTTTGGGTGGTGCTTATAAAACCATCTACTTCAGTAAAAATCATTGTCTCTCCATCTTTGATAAAACATATTCGACAGGACAATTTTGGCTTTCATATTAATTTTGTATTTTTAAACTCTGCTTCAATACAAAAAAACGCTTTTAAAAACAAGGCGACATTCACGTTCGAGCAGATTTTCAAGAGGTTTTCGGTTAAGCCAAACGGATTTTTAGGCATTTAATTTCTTTCTGAAATTGCTATTGTTACATTGTTTTAATTCTTATCTCGGATATTCTTTGTGTTTCATTGTTGCGTTATACCGATCAGTATATGTTATTAGTTGCTCCTATCAAGACACATATGCGTATGGCTTCTTAAAACGAGTGACAGATACTCATTCATACGGGGATGGATTCCATGTTCGTCCATAGAAATGTGGAGACGAAGATAATAGGTAAGTACGAGAATCAGAGAACAAAAGATATTTTATGGAAGAGAAAAAAAAACAGATGATAACTAATGTAGAATAAACAGGAAAAACCAGAAGATAAGTAGTAAAAAGATGCAGACAAATGTTCTAATTTACAATTAAATACTTATAAAATCACCAGTGACCTCTGCTTGCTTTTTATTTTTGTTTTCATTTTTTTCTTATTTCGCGAAATGCCAAAATACGAATATTATTATTATTAATATTATTATTATTAACATTATTATTATCAATATTATTATTATTAATATTATTATTATTATTATTATTATTATTATTATTAATATTATTATTATCATCATTTTCTTTGATTTCTGGCGTTTACACATTTCTTTCCGGGTCCCGCCCAGGGACCTAAGGTTAGAAATGGCGTCATGACACTTTCCACTGACAAAAAAAAAAAAAAAAAGTTAAATTACATAGATAAAGCCCTTCGTAAGGTGTGGGCTGTACTTGTCAAAACAATTTTTTGTATCTCCTTGAGGCATGGACTTCCAGGAATCCATTCAATTAGTCTACTGCAATCTTTTCCAACCAGTCCTAGGGCTCCAACTACAACAGGGATTGTTGATGTTCCCATATGCCACATTTTCGAGATTTCTATTTCAAGGTCCTTGTACTTTGACAACTTTTTGAATATCTTCAAAGATACATTGCAGTCAGTAGGGACTGCCATATCAATAAGGAGGCACCGTTTTTGTTTGTGGTCTTTAATAACAATATCTGGCCGGTTGGCCTTGATTGTTCTGTCAGTGTGTATTGTGTAATCCCATAGAATTGTAACAGGTCCTATCTCCGTAACCGGGTCTGGGTAATATTATTATTATTATTATTATTATTTCTGCTATGGACACACTACCTACCAAGTCTGCGGAAAGACCTAAGGCAGGTCGTGGTGTGTTGTTATGGCCACATTTCATGTTAATTTTTTTTTTTTTTTTTTTTTTTTATCTCCGATGAAGTTGCTAGCGTTACATAGACAAAGTTCTCCTTAGTGTGTGTGCTGTACTTAATAAGACAATTTTCTGTATGTCTCTTAAGCTGGGGTTCAGGGATTCTTTCAATGTGTTGTTTTGTTCCATTTTTATAATTCCAAGTGCACCTATTACCACTGGTATTATTCTTGTTTTCAATTTCACATTTTTTCTATTTCAATTTCAGGTCTTTGATATTATTATTGTTAATATTATTATTATTATTAATATTATTATTATTATTAATAATAATAATAATATTATTATCGAATATGTGATAAAAGCAAAGCTATCTGAAAGCCCACTAAAAGGATCATGTGGACGAAGAATGAAAGCAACACGATGCCGGATCGGACGAGGCACGGATCAACAACGGCCGCGCGTCCCATCGACACACTCCAGGACGGGCGTGACAAGTGGACGACTGGAGCGATAAGCACCGTCAACCTACTAACGCAAGGTACAATCATCGGAACGTTGAACCTTCTCAGCATTGATGACTGCGACAGAATTTAAAAAAACTACACCTGGGACATCATTTGGCTGTAAGATGTCAGATGGACTCGTATCGGTGAAACACCAACAGAAGATAGACACAAGATCTGACTCGCTGGACAGAAGAAGAAACATCAGTACGGACACAGGAAATACATGACATTCCGTAGAATCATCTTCATTCGTGTATCAGCGAAACCGCACATGACCATCACCCAGGCGTATGCTCCAAATTCAGACCACGATGATGAGGAAGTCGAAGGGTTTCACGAATCTATAGAATTCATTATAGCGGATGTTCACAAGAAAAATACCATCATTGTACAAGGGGATTGGAATAGCAAATTAGGTCCGATTGTATACAAAAAACTTGTGCATCGGAGAGAACAATGATAGTTTTGAGTTTTCGAGAAGCTACCACCTCACCTTGGCCAAAACTGTACACCATCTTAAGCTGTCTCGAAGCTGGCACTCACCTAACGGGGAAAGTCGACAACAAGACTGACTTCATTCTGTTTCCGCAACGATTCAAGTCCAGCGTCAACTGTGAATAACAATTTAGCAAACTATTATTTTTAGAGAATTGTATTTTTGCTCTGATTTCCTCATTTTCACCTTTAAGGTGAAATACAGAAAAACAAAGGAAGTTGATTGTGATTGGCTAAATCTAGCGTTGGAATGTTAGATATAGAAAGGGCTTTCAGGGAGTTAAATTTTACCCGACATATAATGTAGATGCGGTACTTTCGTATCAGGAAAATCGCTCGCCAGTCGGGGATGAGAAAGCAACCCCACTGGCTTGTTAAAAGATGTACCCGTCGACGTGGTTTATAAAATAATAGTTAAGTTAAAATTCCTTTGTTGCTGTTCTATTTTAACTCCGAACAAAGCAACTGAGAGAGAAGTTAACGTCAAAGAGCTATGCAATATAACAAGTCGAATACGAGGAGGTTCCTTGGCGTAGACATCGGTAGCGATTAACACCTTGTGATGACAACATTCAAGCTGAATCTGAAAACAAAACGTTGCCATAAGAGTTCCCGCATTCACTTTGATTTAGAGAGGCTGAAGAATCCTGAAGTCGCAGATGTTTTCCAGGCACAAGTCGGCGGTGAGTTTGCAACCCTCAAGATTGACAGCGAAGTAGATTCTCTCGCATTTGACATCAGTTCTACTCACAACAGCTGAAGAGGTTCTGATAAAGCCACGTAAGAAAATTTAATTTTCAATTTAATTACGAAAGATGTCCTGGATTTGTGCGATAAGAAGCGAGAGGTAAGAGGAAATACAGCCCCCAAGTGATGAAGCGCGGAACAAGTTAAGAGCAGCCTAATAGGAGGGAATAGACTTTCAGTGTAGCGCCATTGAGAAGAGCATAAAATCAGGTGACAGCAAGAAGGCCTACAATACCCTCAAACCCTCACCAAGACCAATAAGCCAAGATCAAATGTCATAGATGACAAAGATGGCAAGCTAGAGACAAACAGATATGAAATTCTGAAGAGGTGCGGCAAATAGAGCGACGGCCTGTACAATTTCGAGCTTAATCTAAATACCGTTTTTCTGCAAGCTGACCAGTACCCCACAGCAGTCTAAGACATTCCACCACTATTTAAAAAGAAGGTAGAAGGGGCAGTAAAGAGCCGGAAACTGGGCAAGTCACATGGAGTGAACAAGGTACCCTCTGAGTTGGTGTAAAATGAGGTGTAGAAACTGTCAAGGCCCTAAAAGCTATATACCAACGGATTTGGAAAGAGAAGTGGTCAAAAGAGTGATCCTAGTCACTGGTGAAATACATACCAAAGAACGGTAATCTCAAGCAATGCAAGAATTATCGAACGATGAGACGGATCAGCCACCCAAGCAAGGTTTTACTATCCTCACCGGTCTGAAATCCAAAATCAATTGTCTGAAGAGTAGGCATATTTTGCCACCGGAACGATCAACACGGCACAAGACCTCAGCTGTAGAGTTCTCATCGAGAAACATTTTGAAAACCAGAGAGATCTGTTCCATAATTTCATTGATTTCAAGAAAGTATTTGATAGGGTATAGCATGATGGCTTCTTCTTCAGAAGATTCAAGTAGAGCTCATAAAAGTCATCAAGACCCTCTATGTCGATTCCACCCTTGCAGTTCTCTTAAGTAACCAAGTAGGTGCTTATTGGTGTCAGGCAGGTGTGCCCTATCTCTCCAGCACTCTTCAACATGGAGGGAATTATGTAGTGAACCATCCACTATTAAGAAAATCTATCTATGTTGGTGGCAAACGTCTACAACATGCGTTTCGCAGACAATAGTGATCTTATGGGCATCAGTAACAATTGAACTGCCGTAGATGACCAACAAACTTGTTGAAAGTTTCGGCGCATATGGAATGGAACTCAACACAGATAAATCCTAAATAATGGTTAATAAAACAAGCAACACCAGTGCGAGCGTCACCCTAGACGACGAACAACTGGAGGAAGTGTCCAGATTCAAAAACTTGGGAGCAAATTTGTCAATAGTTGGCATCTGCAATGCAGTATTCCGCACACGGAACAATACATAAAAATGTTATTTTTATTATTTGTAAAAAATATATTAATGATTTATGCATAATCATCTAGGTCGTTGTTTTTTTTTTATACATGTTTTCAGAAAAGTTCATTCTTCAGAAGGGCCAGACGGGTTGTGTGTTAAAATTTGTGAATTTTTTATGGGCTTTTAACGATCAAGCGGTGAACGGGCAAAATTGTTTGTAGTGTTTCAGATTTTTTTAATACGTGGAAAGGGTATTTTTTTATGTTTATTTGCTAATGAGAAACAAGATTGCTGGCCAATGACAAATTTTGGCATGAGCCGATAGCACGGTCAATTTTTCAATGAAAAACACTGCTATCTGCAGATGGAAGTGCAGAAGGACCCACAAGAGACAGAGAAGAAACAGAGAAATGGTAATTACTCATCGACCGATGTTTCTTTCATTTTTTTTTTTTTTTGTTTGGTGACGAATTCCCATTTCTCTGTTTAATTCCTTGGTCCATTGTTGAAGGCTACAGTTGTGTCCAAAAATTCCGAACTTAAAACCTTTCTCTCCGCGCTTCATTTGTGTTATATGGTTAATAATTAATATTTAATAAATGTTAATATTGTACTGATTATATTCGTACCTTTACATTTGTCCATGTTTTAAACTTATCTATATTACATATTATAAAGAGAACACGTGAACCATTTTTAATATATATATATATATATATATATGTGTGTGTGTGTGTGTGTGTGTGCATGTAGGTGTGTGTTTTTAGACTGACCATTACGTAATTTACATTTTAATAAAACCATCTGATTAACGTGTTTTTTTTTAAATTTAAAATTATATTTAGTATTTAAAAGAGATAGGATTTTATTCTATATACAAAAATAATTAATTTTTAAAGTACTGAATATTAATTTCATATTAAGCATAAAGGGAGATTACTCGGTTATTTGACTTTTTTTTAATAAAACTTTAGTTTAAACCTCAGAAAGTGAAAGGTTATAATTTTCATAATGACACACATGTTGTATAACTTTATACTTTTATAGGAAAAAAAGTCAATCGTTGATTTCATTGTAGTACTTGTCTTGAAAATGAAGATAAAAAAAAAACAACAAAAAACAGATAATCCGTGGAGCATCTGCCATCATATTTTAAACAGAACCCTTGTAACGCGTTGGTTTGTGGAGTGGGGGAGGGGGGTAGCATAACTGTCACCAAAGCAGCATATGTCTTGTTTTATTAACTTTGCTACAGAACCATTTGGCACTTTAAATATCTCTTCCAACAAAGAAGCTAATATGCACAATACTCAGTATAGTCCCAGCTGGCGTCTCCAGTTCTGTAAAATAAAATAAAATGTCCGACGTGTGATCCCTTATCAGTTCTGAAATATAACTTTATTCGTTCACCTGTGGTGACATCACTCTGCCTGTACATTACTTTCTAATTATAGAAATGTATCACGGTGCAAGAATGTCTGCAGTGATTAAAAAATAATACGAAAGTAAACACGTTGCCATCACACTGCAGCTGGCTCCGTCACTATCGATAAATTTGATGCTAAACATTCTTTATGCTGTTGCTATATTAAAATATTTAGCATTAATCTGCCAATATCCCTAGACAATATCCGAAAATCATGAAACCAGTACAGCTTTCAAGTTCTTCTGGTTTCACGATTTTCATCCAGTAACCAAAATACTGAGATTTTATTCATAAACTAAACTTCACTCAATACAGGCTTAAGAGCCACTCAAAGTAGATAATTCCAGCCAACAAAATCTTTATGCCAAAAAAAAAAAATAACTGTATGATATAACTCAAAGAGGGCAGTAAGAAATGACTATAATTATTAAGATAAGGACGGAATTTGACAATTGACTCTTCGTCTGAAGAAATAACGATTAAATTCTCCAGGGAAGCAAACACACTGGAGTACAAATGTGACAGTTCTTTAAAAAAAAAAGTCTATGGAACTTTCAACTTACATTTGGAACCCGGAAGAAATGTGGCTAGTTCGACTTCCTGGGAGTGGCATGGCGTGTCCTACCCACTAAAGGTTTGAACTGGTTGAACTAAAGATTGAAGCTCATCTGAACAATTGCCATGGAAATAGCGATAGAATAGCGAGGGTAGAATATGATTGTACCAAATTCTTCATATGGGAAGAATCTGCTATTATAAAAGTCAGCCTTTCAAATCATTCTTTTAACCAGAATTCCAGCATCGATTACAGGACTTTCAACGTTATGTCTTTGGAAAAGATATTGCAGAGACGAAACCTGTTGTCACTCTCAAGAATTACTCAAGACTGCTTCCTAGGTATGACGATAAACTACATCCGGCAGCATGGAGTCTGATCGGGAGGTTTTGAGGAGCGTGTAACTACCGCTTGATTGCTGCTGTTTCCCGGACCATCCCGACCTGGAGTGGTAACACCTGTTAGGGTCCCATCTATGGGCAAATAGTGAGCCTCCAGCCTGAGATCAAAACCCTATGAAAGTATAAAAATACATTTTTATAGTAAACATTTCCAGCAATACATATTAAAAAACAGAATATTTCAAGAAAAAGATTTTAATATTAAAAAAAAAAAGAATTACCAAAAAAAATGACCTAGAAGGAATAGATATGCAAACAAACCAAACTAAATTCTAAAGACTGGAGAATGAAGATTGATCAGTTTTCTTCTAGATATAACAGCAATACATCTATTTAAGTCTAATCCGATTTTGTAAATACAAAATGGAGGATAATTCCAGCAGCCGACATTTTGCACGTATCTTCGGTAAAAAGTTGAACGTGAGAGTTCTACTTGAGATCTTAAGTAAATTTGAACACCAAGTGACGTTCTAAGTAGGAATCTCATGGAAATTGGAACTACTCATTCCGGTTCATATTCCCGGGACTTTTCAACCGCAGTAAAATTTTATCCCTTGTTTCCTGCTTAGGAACAGGTTTCCCTTTCCTTTTAATGTCAACTTCAACTTGATACGTCTGACGTCTCTGCCTAAACTCTAAGATTTCATTTATATTTAAATTCAATAGGAGTACATAGGTTCGTCTATCGCCAGGTTCACACTCCTCTCAGGTCTTTTGAACTGGAGTAGAGGTTTTATCACTTGTTCCCTGAATAGGATTGGTTTTCCCGTTTCTTCTAAAGTCAATCCCAGCTTTATATTTCTGAAGTCTCTGCCTAAACTTTGAAATTTCATTTACTGTTTATTTGTCATTTTTCCTCAGTAACAGTAGATAGGTTCACCTATTGGCAGGTTCACAAGTCTTTTGAACAGCAGTAGTTGTTTTATAATCTTGTTTCCTGTTTAGGATTAAGTTTCCTGTTCTTTCTAAAGTCAGTTTCAACTTTATATTTCTGACGTCTCTGCCTAAACTCTGAAATTTTATTTACTATTTATTTGTTATTTTTCCTCAATAGGAGTAGATAGATTCGCCTATCGCCAGGTTCACACTCCTCTCAAGTCTTTTGAACAGGAGTAGAGGTTTTATCCCTTGTTTCCTGATTAAGACTGGCTTTCCCGTTCCTTCTCATATCTTTCCCTCGACTAGCAACTTAGTAGCGGTATCGTCTTCCTTAGGGTGAATTGATAACCACGCCTACTATAAGATGAACCAGCTCTCATTATGACTCTGTTACGCTGAATACGTTATGAAATTCTGATGGATAATTTTTTTTCCCCAAATATCATTATTTCATCCATATTTACAGGTATTTCTCCGCTGATCATTATCCCCCACCCCTGACAGCGTCTTTATAAATTATAAAGTATGTGGCCGCTACGTCAACTAGTTTTGGCTTCGCCTCATCTCACGAGGCCTTTGTTAATTTACCCTGTTCACTTTGATCAGATGAATCGAAAATGAGCTGTCAACTCATGATGAAATCATGTTAGTAAATATAAGAATTGTGTGCTTATTCATCAAAGGCTAGATAATCTCCTAAGGGACAAGAACAACTTTTCTAAGCTGTTACTTGTTAATAATGCAGGCATTTGACAGTTGATATTAATGGGATATGATATTACGATTTTTTTCATATTTTTTGTAATAAATCGCATTATGTAATATATATATATATATATATATATATATATATATATATATATATAATCAGGAACACCAAAACTCAAGCTACGATGCTACCTGTTTCGACCGTCAGGTATCACCAGGCAGGGAGAATGAAAGATTTTAGCTGATTCCACCAGTTTTAGATTATGTTTTGCTCTACAACTCAAATTTTTGGGAATATTGTATTGAGATCTTTTATTGATTGCAACCTTTTAAACAAGGCTGCTTACAACTTTCTTTTGCAATATACTATCTTATATTTTATATTGTATTATATATATATATATATATATATATGTGTGTGTGTGTCTGTGTGTGTGTGTGTGTGTGTGTGTGTGTGTGTACGCCCCCCCAATAAAATTCGGCCGAGCACTTTAGAAAAAAAAGCACGAATTAGTAAAGAGTGACAACTGCTGATGCAAAAGTCTTCTATGAATTGAGCATGCTGAGTCAATGGCGTTTTCATCCTAAAATAAATACGTCAAAATTCACCTACCTCTCTGCCGGGAGTTGATAGCTCAGGGAAAAAATCTCCAACTGATGCCAAATCAATTGGATTTCAATCCTGGCTTGAGGAAAAATAGGACACTGGTGAGCCACACTGGTGAGCTACAGCGAAACAGGGAAGGGGATCACACACACTGTTTCGCTCTATCACGACACTGTCTGTGAATCACACACACACACACACACGATGAACTACATAATAAAGGAACACAAATGATGGACAGTTTTTGTCTTCATTTCTCTTCTGAAACTAAAGCCATTATACGAACTTGAAACTTAAAAATGACAGACATTCCTTGTCTGTTATATTCAACAATATATGCCTGAATATATATATATATATATATATATATATATATATATATATATATATATATATCTTTTCGAAGCGTTTTCTCCTTAGGGATTCCATCGAACTAAAGCTCTGAAGGAGAGGCACTGAGAATTTTTATAAATGTACATTGTATAATCTCAGGATATTATTTTCATCCTTTTGTTATTAAATATCCGACATTGATGATAACAGATCAGCCCTATAAGAACATGGACGTAAATTTATTGTGGTTTACCATATATATATATATATAGTTAATGAAAAAACAAACTTTAAGGTACCATTAAATGTTATATATATATATATATATATATATATATATATATATATATATATATATGTGTGTGTGTGTGTGTGTGTGTGTGTGCGTTCAAAAACACTATACGATCCACTGCTTCTTTTATTACGACTTTATATATATATATATATATATATATATATATATATATATATATATATACGGCGTGCGATGTGTAAATTGTCGCCATTATACATTTTTCAATTTCGCGCGTGTATTTTTGATTTTGTCGACTGAACAGTATAATTGAGTCAGTTGTACAACATCTGTGAGAAAAAGAACCCTATGACGCAATTCACATCACGAGCAATTTGGAAACGGCATCCTGTACAGCATGCCAGTCGCTACGGAAGCTTCAATACGAACGTTTCAGAGTGTTTGGGTGTCAATCTGAGGACAATGCAGAGTATTTTGAAAGAGTTGGATGAGTCTAATGGTAATTACGAAGGTGTTTGTTTCCCTAGTGATGGCGACATTATGCCTCCATTCATCTTTCGTCAGGTCTTTAGATTCAACACGGAGGCATACATCAAATGACTTGAGGAGGTAATACTGCATTTGGTCAAGAGGGTGGCTGCTGTAAGAACTTATCTCTGGCCACAGGATTCTGCACCATATCATGTATTAGTTTCATTTTTCTTGCCATTTCCTCTTTAAACCTAGTCGTTGCTCATATGTTCAGTTCCTGGTATCCCCAGTTACATTTTTGTGGATCCATATTACTGGTGTTTCAAGTCTCTCCATCTTTGAAGCGATTTTCCAGCACTCACTGTCATATAGGAGGAAAGATATCATGTAACAGTTTAGTACTCTTTTCTTTGTTTCTAGTGACGTTATTTTTCTTATTGCTTAGCTTTTGGCTTGGCACCCAGTGAGAATCAAACTGACCATTACACGACGTCGAAGTGCGCTGCAAATTATTTTATGCATGTGTACTTGCAAACACGTGATAGATTGTCAGTGCAAACTCCTGACCCTGTTTATTGTTGTGGACTAACGTGTTTCTTTTCTTTATCAATGAATGTCTATCTCTATGCGCTGCTTGCTGGTTTGTTCTTGCTTTTTCACGAGGTGGAATATCTCTGTCTGCGGGTGTATCTTTTCATGTGTAATTTTTTGTGCATTTTTTTTGGTGGGGGGGGCTACTTCTTCCATTTTCTATTTGAAATAAAATCAAACGATTTCTTCTTAAGTAAAGGATTTTTTGTCAAGTTGATTCCCATTGGTTTATAATGACAAACGCCTCTTTACACACGCGGAATACAGACACTGAACCAATTCAAGTTAAGAGCAATAGAAATGAAAAGAACAAATAAATAATTTTTTAAATCATGACTTCAAAGAAGTTTATAATTAAGAGGTTTAATTTTTTTAAATGTAATTATAGCATGAATGTATTAACTAGTAATACTCTTGAAATTTTCACGGTTTTTTATTTGAATTTTCTGATTAATAGTATTTCTTAAGTTGAGAATTAAATAAGCTATTTACGCGTTGCATAGGAATTCACTGATTGCTTCATTATGTATTTGGACTTATCATCTTTAGACAAATATTTGAATAACAATCATAAATGTGAATATAAGTCATTGTTTAAAGAAGTAAGAGGGTACAAATGAAAATATTAAAAACCGACTTTTTCTATTTTAATGAGACAGACGTTAAACCTATGCTAGTTTATTGCGTCCTCTATTCTCATATTCCTTCTTTCTTTCTTTTTTCCTTCTTTCGTTCTTTTTTCCTTCTTTCGACTTTTTGTTCATTCGTTCTTTCCTTCTTTCGTTCGTTCTTTCCTTCTTTCGTTCTTTTTCCCTTCTTTCCTTCTTTCGTTCTTTCGTTCTTTCTTTCGTTCTTTCGTTCGTTCTTTCCTTCTTTCGTTCGTTCTTTTCTTCTTTCCTTCTTTCGTTCGTTCATTCCATCTTTCTTTCCTTCTTTCGTTCGTTTTTCCCTTCTTTCCTTCTTTCTTTCTTTCTTTCGTTCGTTATTTCCTTCTTTCATTCGATATTTCTTTCTTTCGTCTTTTTGTTCGTTCGTTCTTTTCTTCTTTTCCTTCTTTCATTCGATTTCTTTTCTTTCTTTCTTTCTTTTTTTCTTTCGTTCGTTCTTCCCATCTTTTTTCTTCTTTTTCCTTCGCTCGTTCTTTCCATCTTTCTTTTTCTTTCTTTCCTTCTTTCGTTTTCTTTTCTTCTTTTCTTTCTTTCTTTCGTTTTTTTTCCTTTTTCCTTCTTTCATTCTTTTCTTTCTTTCTTTCTTTCCTTCTTTCTTTCGTTTTTCCTTCTTTTTCGTTCGTTCTTTCCTTCTTTCTTTCCTTCTTTCTTTTTCTTTCGTCTTTCTTTCCTTTTTTTTCCTTCTTTCGTTCGTTCTTTCCTTCTTTTCTTTTCTTTCTTTCTTTTTCTTTTTTTTCCTTCTTTCGTTCGTTATTTCCTTCTTTCTTTCCTTCTTTCTTTCCTTCTTTCGTTCGTTCTTTCCTTCTTTCTTTCCTTCTTTCCTTCTTTCTTTCCTTCTTTCCTTCTTTCTTTCCTTCTTTCTTTCCTTCTTTCGTTCATTCTTATTATCTTTACTTTCTCTTTTCGCCATGATACATATTTTACTTTCGTCTTTTGATAAGTAGGAATAAAAGTCATTGTTCAAAGAGGGTACAAATGACAAGATCCAAAATTGACAAGATGTTAAATTTCACTGAAGCAGACGATAAATCCACGAGGACTTTATCCCTTTCCTTCTTTTTTCT
>CAHIKZ030004155.1:5742500-5835000 GCA_903632075.3 Acanthosepion pharaonis
TTGGCGTGATCAACAATCTGAACATTGCCAGAGTAGGCTCTGGAAAATCTGTTATTCACAGGACGGATTTCCAGGCAAGATGGACAAAGGAAACAACCCATAACATACTTGACGAGTTGAAAAAAATGGATAGCGGAACATAATTCATTTATAGCTGCAAATGAAAAGAAATTGTGGAGAGCCATGATCGTCGTACGCCATGAAGGGATATGACACATACAGAAGAAGAAGCTCAAGCCCTAGGTTATGATGACTTGTGATTTCGTGTTAGTACAATCATCGACGACTCCCAAATATTTACGTCTACCCAATTTCACTCACAAGACTTGGTTTAACTTTCAGGCACTTTCCAAATGTGACACACGCTGGAATCGTATCTACAGGCCGATAACATCAAGAAGGCGTCCTCCTGACAAATAGACTATCGTAAGATTCGAACACCGGTCTCATGGTAGGTAAATTATCGTTCTAACCATTCGGCCACGTGCCTATTTACTTAAACTACACAGCGAGACAATCCTAAGAGAATTAGATGAACTACCACAATTTATGTTTTGTGGACATAATTTTAACAACATTAAAAGATTTTCTTTAATCATTCCATCTCCCCAAAGAAAGGCGATAATGCCACTAAGACGCAAGGGGTACTGAGAGTGTACGTGAATGAGAAGACTTTAGTGAGGAGAAAAAAAAAACAATAAAAGAACAGGTTTCAGGAAGATAGAAGATGGCGATCGATGTTGTATTTAAATTTTTGTGGAACGTAGACGGCGGAGAAACATGAAACTGGAAGAGAGTTCCACAGGCGAGAAGTACGTGAAAAGAAACTATTAGAATAGAACTTACGTCTATATCTAGCAATTTCAACGGTAAAACCACGAGACTTAGACGCCAATCTGGCAGTATGTTTAAATTTGTGCCATCAAGGTACCAAAGGGTAGAGCTCATTAGGACCCATGAAACGGCGATGGGAAAGTGACTGAAGTCGAGATGCCAGATTACTTTGGATTTTATTTAGAATCTCAAGATACATTACAGGTGTTCCAGAGCAGATACGGCAGCAATAAATACGGATAGAATTGTGTTGATTGCAGACACAGAAAGGTAGCAAATGAAAGTAAAAAGAAAGGACTTGTATATTTTATATTAGACAGAATGTATGGTTTTCAGGAAAAGCGACAGCCCAATGTATAAAATGCGTACTGGGATGTAAGAATCAAGTAGACGCTCTATTCACAACAGAAAATGTGACAAAGAAATCGGGAAGCGAATAGGAATAGCGAAAGATGCCTTCCTGAAATTAAGCAAAGTATTAAGAGGGAAAAATTATTTTACCCGAGTTAAGTGCCATACGTGATACACGTTTGGGCGATCATGTTTCTTTCGATTCCTAACTGAGTAGGCAGAAGATTTTTGTTTTTTTTTCCAGCAGTACGTTTCTCATTTCTTTCTGCGTCAGACTGGTTGCCAGCCAAGGCTATCGAATCCAGTCTGTTCTGATATTCAACACATAGCCGGCGTGGAGAGAAGTGATAGAGTCATAGCTTTCTCAAGGGTATTATCGTGAATATGACGAACTCTTCGGGAATTCAAACACGACTCTCCAAGTTCGCATGCCGAGTCGATTTCCGTTACACCACAGTACACATCCTATTCACCCAAAGGAATTTTTAAAAACACCTAAGACGTAAGGGGTTACTGAGAGTGAAAAAAAGTAATGAGAAGATATTACTGAAGTGAGAGAGGACAATAAAAGAACATCATACACGGGGGCAGATGATGAAGTTCGTTAGAAACCAAGACGTCGGCTTTTGCCGGCAAAAGAAACGGCCAAATAATTACAGACACGAGACTCAAGCGAATAAAAAAAAACTACAATATTCCGGAAGTCTTTTAACAGTTGAAGAAATATGCGTCACTGAAATCAGAAGGCGTATTGGGATAGTGAAAGGTGCCTTCAAGAACCTAAGCAAGATATTAAGAAACAGCTACATATCGTTATAGACAAGGAAAATAGTGTTGAACTGCTAAGTAACATCTACTCGCATTTATAAGTGAATACAGGAAACTTAACCTCTCTAATGAAGAAAAGGCTTCGAGTGGCAACGATGTGGTTCTACCTAAGAATGGTATGAAAACAGTGCTCATATGTCTCATTATTTGCACGATTAGGGGATATCAGATAATATTTTCTATCTTCACTTCCACTGAACGGGAGCATGTGGTTTTGCAACACTGCCCAGACCCAGGGATTGAACATATAAATGGCTGGAAAGTAAACATAATTTAATCAACGTCTAAAATTGTGAAGCTATCTCCCCACCCACCCTGAAACTCTGAAATAACAGCCAAGCAACACAAAGTTGAATAAGACTGGTGTGTGCCTGAGATATATAGATAGATATGAACAAGTATTAAGAAACATGAAAATTTCGTTAAAAACAAGGAAAAGTGTGTCTATATTTCTGAGATGAGGTATTACGTACATTATCTACATTATTCGGACTATTGTCTTCATCTTTGTCGCCATATTTATTACAACGTTTCGGCCGTTGTACGCTCCGGCCTTCTTCAGGTGGTTGGAATGTCGAACTGAACTCTTTATTTCGCTCACTGGGGTAGACTGTTCTAGTTCCACGTGCCATGTTTAATGGATGTCAGTTATCAGTTATCTCCTGTTAATTTTCCCTGCCTTAGCCGGGTATTGAACTCACACTCTTTGGGTTCTGTCACTGGATGTATCCAACAACTTTATCCACTGTGCCATGTGTCCTTGAGGAAGAAGGCCGGAGCCACCTGAAGAAGGCCGGAGCGTACAACGGCCGAAACGTTGTAATAAATATGGCGACAAAGATGAAGACAATAGTCCGAATAATGTAAATAAGGAAAAGTGTGCTGAATTGTTATGTAACAACTACTCTCCTTTTTTAGTGAACACTGGAGACATAGCCTCACTGATTAAGAAAAGGGAGGGCATGACATCGTTCTACCTGAGGATGGTAAGAAAACAGTACGCAACGAAGAACTTTAACGTAATTAAGAACTACAAAAAACATTTTTTACACTAAAGTTTAGCCTGTACATAGCCCAAGAGCCACTCGAGGTAGAGTTAGAGGCACAGTTTATACAGATATGTGGGTAAGATTACGTTTAGCTCAAACATGAACAGGTTAAGATTGGGGTGATCAGGAAAACAAGCTCTTGGGAGTCGGTTTCACAGAGCAGTGGTCCGCAGCAAGAAGCTGCTCGAGTGGAACTTACTGATGAAATACGAATGGGAATGAGGGTGGTTCGGTACAAGGTGCGTAGTATGGCAGGTTCTAGCTGTGAAGATTAGAAATGAAGAAACTAAGAAATGTATTTTGTCAAAGCACTTTCCATGGAAGGGGCGCTTCTTCCGGAGGGGCGGTTGTAGTATCTGTTCCATGCCGGAGGCCTTTCTCTCCCATTTTGTTCCGTTACGGAACAGCTGTTACTGAACAAGTCCTCGGACTTGTTCAGTAACAGCTGTTCCGTAACGGTGGTATGACGAGCTATAACCAGCTTAAACAAGCTATGACCAGCTAACACCAGATTGGAACACCGGCACGAGTGGAGACACTCGGATTCCCACGTTAAAACCAAACTTGCGTCACAACTTGGGTCAATGGTAAGTAAAGGTAAATACCGAGCACTTACCTTAGGAACAGCGATAGAGTACTGAGAGGCTTGCTACATCTCGTCGGAGATAAAGAGTTCTTACCAATAGAGTATGAAGGGAATGACGGAGATGTGACGACTCAAGGTACGTGGCAAGACGGCTTCTAGCAGTGAAGGTCTGCACTGTTTAAACCAAGGAATGTATTTGGCCCAAACATCTACCATGAAAATTGCAGCAGAGCAACGAAAGGCTAGAAAGATTCTGTCTATGGGAAAGAGGTTGGAAAAAATTTAATCACCTACAAGGCCGAGGCAAATGTTTCTGAATTCGATCGAGGCTCGAAAGTGAGGATTGGGCAGTTCCGGTCCAGGTATGCCGTTAATACTTTATTGTTGGTCTGATCTGGCTCATGAAGAGCATGACAGGAGAGGTCAGGTACTTTTTGGAGTGGCATAGGGAACTGACCATCTTTGCAGTGTCATTAGCGATGTAGTATATATAAAAATATATATATATATATATATATATATATATATATATATATATATATATATATTCTACTTGAGACCTGGTGTGAGCTTGTGTCTCAATAAACGTTCTACGTAAGGAAGCTCATTCAGAATAAAACCGGTCATTATGACTGGAGAAAAATCCGGGTTTACTCTGTGATGATGAAACGTTACTACTCGAGTGGAACCGTGTCATCAACACGATACCAGCGACAAAACAAGTCACGCGGTAACGAGTGAAGTGTCAGCTAAATAGTAATCACGACGGTCTGAAGGAACTTGAGGATCGACGACTGGGTGGCCTATTCAGTTACCACTGATAAGGGTCGACACCAAGAGCTGTGCATACTCCTTGTCACTAGTACTATTTATGACAAAAAACTTATTAATAAACCATATGATAATATATTAAAAAAACATAATATATTTTCTTCAAAAAAGTAAATATTCTATTTAACGTGAACCCTTTTCCAATTGTACTGAAATCGTAATGAAGCATTGATTAAACTCTTTCGTAAATTCGATAATTTTCGACTTGATAAGACCTACTTAAACCGATATTATAGGACAAATCCCATTGCATATCTTTCGGGGAAAATGCCACTTTAAACTGAAGATATTGATCATTGATAATTGACAGTTTTAATAAATGTAGCTTATTTTTTGACGACTGGGTGACATATCTGCTTACCGCTGATAAGTGTCGACACTAGGAGTTGTGAATACTGCTTGACACCAGTACTATTTATGACAAAATCATATAATGCGATGATGAAATGGTACTAGCTTGGTAATGGAGGAGTTAAATGTTACAAGCCAGTTTTCACATTGAGCTGTGCCAAAAACCATCAAAGGAGAATTCAGCTGCCAGGTTCTGGTCATTTTTGGTGCTGCTTTCATAAACTACGGTTTCTTCTACAAATATATTTACTTATTTTATGGTAATTTGAGAAATTTTTTTTGTTGTAGGAGTTTATAAGTTTCTCAAAAAATTCTCAAATTACCATATTAGTAAAAAACGTCTTTTTTTCAAAAACATTCAACTTTAGCGTTGCGACTGCACGCTCCAAAAGTTTGTATCCGTTAACAATAACACATTTAAAAAAAAAAAACATATTTCGATTCGCATTTAATTTTTTCGTCTCTGATACTACCTGGATTTGGTTAAAAACAAAATAATTTCCATGCCTGAGGATGACTGAATGTAGAGTTGAAAGTACTTGCAAATTAAAAAAAGATCTTATACAGCATGTAGTTATTAAAAACAAGGATCATGACATTCATCGAGTGATTTGTAGGTTAATGCAACTTTAAAATCTTGTTTGCGAAAGGATTTCGCCATTTTATATCATTAACTTTACTAATCTACTTTTTGTATGAATGATTCATTGTAATATAAATTGAACTGCACCACATATTTTATATATATATATATATATATGTGTGTGTGTGTGTGTGTGTGTATGTATGTGTGTGTGTGTGTATGTGTGTGTGTGTGTGTGTTTAATCATTTATTTCCAAACATGGTAATAAAGACACTAAGATGCAAGGGATTACTGAATGTTAAAGAATATGAGGAAAAGAAAAACTTTATTAAGGTGTGGAGGCAATAAAAGAACAGGAAAGAAAGCAGATAATGATAGACATTGCATTTATATTTTTGAAGATCAAAGTTGACTGCAAAGTAAGAGAGCAAAGAGAATTCCTCAAGCGAGAATGTGAAATTGTTAGTATAGAACTTAGGGTTACACCTAGTAATTTCAACGACGAAACGATGAGACCTAACTGCCAATCTAGTATATTCGTGGAGTCTCGGTACCAAAGAGAAAAGCTCGTCAGAACAGGTCCCATGACAATGTTTATAGAAAAAAATGATATCAATATATAGCAGAAGAATCAAGGACCGAGGAAAGGGGGAAGAATTCTTGAATAGAGTATAATATTTGCATTTAATAACTCTTCCTATTTTGTTTTATCTGATTGTTTTTCTTAATTGCTTTGGCGGAATAATTAGAACTCACGTTTATCAAATGGTTGCTTAATTTTTTGTATGCTTGGGTCTAATAAATAAAAAAAGAGATATTTCAATTGTAGAATTGTTATAATCCTTGAATGCGGTAGAATATGCTGTAATGGAGGCACAGCGGGTTAGTGGATATCGGCTCGGATTAAGGAATCGGAAAGTCGTGTTCGATTTCCAGTCGGAGTCATTACATTCACTTGCATACGCGCTAATAACCTCGAGAAACGTATGAATCCTCTTCTTCCCCTGCCAACTAGGCGTAAATAACAGGGCAGATTGGGTTCTATAGCCTTGCGTGGCAGGAGAAGGTAACTTTAAATTTTACACCGGCTTTGAGAGGATTGGGGTCCGTATGGTTTTCTGGTCAAAGGAAAACTTACTTCTATAGCGGCTGCAGTACATGTGGTGCCCCTAAGGATAACGGGATTTGCGAACGATAATTTATTCAGTAGGTGTTTTTGTTTACAGTTCTCTCTCTTTTTCATTCATTTTCTTTTTTTTTCTTTTTTATTTGCTTTTGTCTACAAATTGTAAAATCAGGCGAGTGCTAAACTGAAATAATTAGGAAGGGTTTTAACAAAGGATGAAATATACGTCAACGAAATCTCAGGGTACACTCGGAGAGGAAACGTTGCCTTCTAAAGAACATGGCGTTAGAAAAAAACAACAAAAAAAGACTACTGGATTGTTATGTAATACAGCTTCTGTTATATGGCAGTGAATGCTGGATAATCTTCTCACAGATGAAGAAGAAACTAGAAGCAATAGAAATGTAGTTCTACAGAAGGATGCTGAGAATATCTTGAAATGAATATGTGAACAACAGGCAAGCTTTAGGGAAAATAGAAACAAAAAGGACACATACTCTTGAAATCATAAAGATGAAATTAAAATTTCTAGGGAACATAATGCGGAAATGGGGCATAGAAAATGTGACACTCACAAGGACTGGGTAAAACACGGTATAGCCAACTTAACGAGCAAGTGCAAATGGCTGACTGGACAGGAATTAGGAGAGATAACAAACATACAATCCTTATTAAAAGCTAAAATGGACAAGAAAATATGGAGAGCTATGATTGCCCCCGTCCTTTAGGGACACAGCAGCTAGAAGATGAAGTGGACACACTGATGTCAGTAGTGAATTTGCTTAAGATTTAGTCAAATTTTATTCCAAATCACATATAGAACTGAACAGAGCAAACTCTGGTAAATGGACGAAGACGACACATCCTATGCCATTACGAAAATATGGCTACTGAATAAAGGATCACTAGGATGCCTTCTAGGTACACTACTGACCCTATAGATGCCAGATTTAAACCCTATTCTGTTTGAGATCCTATTATTAACAGTCGGAGTATGTAACAACATTGATATAATCATGCAACTATTCCTGTCCTCGTTGACTACGTGTCACGTCGGGTAAGCGTCGCTTTTCAGCCGAAGGAAGGTGTTACATGTTAAGGTACTCTCTGTAATTGTTTTGGCACTTGTTTCAAATCATTTTGCAACCTGATTTCTGTTATTTGATGATTGTTTTTTTTTTTTTTTTTAGCACACATTGCGTTCCATTCTTTTCTTTTTCGTCTTTTTATTTCCGGCATCCATATTTAATCTTCTTGTAATGACAAAAGGACGCAGGTGTAGGCTTTTAGAAAGCTTTATTCAACTGGGAATACCAGGTCCGCGTTTAGCGTCCTTTTATAGTCCCAGTAAACAGAAATGGTTCTCTCAAAGAGGAGAGTAACAAAACAAGGGGAGATCACTCTTGATTTTTCATAACACTTACCACTTCTCTTTATTTGTATTTTTTTTTTTTTTTTTTTTTTTTGCATTCTCTTGATTTAATCTCCCGTATTTTCTCCGGTTTCATTCATTATTTAATATGACGAGACATCATTCGCTTGTTTTGTTTTTTTTTTACTTAGTTTTTTTTCATTCCTTTCGTAATCTTTCTTCATTTTTTGCCTTTTATTTCTGGTCCCATTTCTCTTCTCTTTTTTTCTTTGATAATTTTTTCTTAATTTCTGTCTTAACGTCTTTCCTCCCACACTCTCCTCCTATCCCTTGTCATATTTTTTTTCTATCGATTTTATTTAGTTCTAGTTCCCGTTCCTTACTATTGTTTTCATTCTTCCGACCTCCCCCGTTCATCACTCATTTCATATTTTAATCTCATTTCTTTCTTTCTTAATTCATTCTACTTCATTCTTTTTCACGGTACGCTCACCAAACAATAGCGCATTTTGGCGCCAAATCGTAGTTAGTGTTTTTTTTTTTCTTACTCATTTTTATCCTGAATTGATCAAGATAATTTAATTTCCTTTTATCTTTATATTTTGTTTTCTTTTAATTTCGTTTTTACCCCATTTTTTCTCCCATGAAAATATTTGAAGTCAATATTAACAGTTGCAAGATGGAAAACTGCATTGAAAGTGTTAAAAACAGACGTGAAAATCAAGTAAAGCAGTAAAACCTAAAAGGAAAAGAGAGATTTGAGTCTAAAGCCTAAAAAAAATGCCTAACCTCTACTAAATTTGTATTCGGCGCTTAGGCAAGAAGAGCAAATAATTTCAAATTAAATTCAAAATCCATGATTAGAAATTACAAATGTCTTCTTACAGAAATGAAAATAGTCCATTGATTATTTCAGAAATCATATGCAATATTCTCAAAGAATGACATTTTAAAATTACTGGAAGACTTCTAAAATTAAGAGGCTGTCTATGATAGTGAAATATTGTTGTTAACTTTGCAGACTGCCATGTGAGTCAAAGAGACACAGATACACCACTCTGCGTTGCAGCTTTAATATCCATAGCAAATTTAATCGTCCCACACACAATTAGCTTTTAAATCAGAATTGTTTTTCTCCTAGACTAGTTGCCAACCAAGTTGCCCAGTAGAAGAAATAAAAGGAGGTAAGATAATTTCACAGCTTTCCCACGAGTATTTGTGCGAAAGTGGTTAGAAAGCTCAATTTCTAACCTTGAGACCCGAGCTCGAATCTCACTCTAGTCGATTTGTCGTAGAGGTGACTTGCTGACGTTATCAGCCAAGGGAGGCAATCCCAGATACAAAATGTGCCGGAAGGTCATACCATGGATTGACGCCGACCTTATCACTGAAACTGAGTAGAGGAAAACTAGCTGCCGATGGTTGTGTTCGCATGTAAATTACAAATCATCGTGACTGAAGATTTCATCGTACCAAACTTGTTTAAACATTTGATAACGTCAGTAAAAATTGAGATCGCATAGTAATTGCGAGCTCAGACTTAGGTTCATTGGAAATACAGTAGGCCAGAATTGTCAGTACTAAACAAGAACAAAACGAGAAACCCCTAAACATTGACACTGGAATGAAAGAAATATAACCCCTTAGATTAAATAAAGGATTCTCTTCGAAATTCCTTGAGTGCTACCTGGATGGACAGTAACCTGAAGAAAGCCGGAGGGAACAACACCTGAAACGTTGTGATAATATCTACAAAGAGAAGGGTAATAAACCGAATGTAAATAATCTGAAATGATGTTAACTTTGGTGATAGAATCGGAAATGACTTTTCAACTTTGAAATAATTTTTGTTCTAAGCATTTTTTTTTTGTTTGGCCTCTTCTCAAATTTCTGGTATCCATAAAATAGAATTATTCCTAGCATCGTATTTCTCTGAAATAGGTAATTATATTGACGCTGATGTATTTGATAACAGAAATAATATTATCAGAGGGAAACAGCATTAGCGCCATGTTGGCAACCACGGTAAATAGATAATTATCTCGTGCAAAATTGTCTATGTACACACTTATTATTTCTGTTTGTGACACTTGACGTAAAATGGAGCTATATCCGGAACAGTACCAGTTACGAGATGTTTACTATATCATCTGAGAGAAGAGATGAAGATAGTGAGCAAATTTCAAGATAAGTATATTTCTAATAATTTCATTGTTAATTATGTATCATTATGAATTATTATTATGACGAGAAAGAAGTAAAACAAAAATGGAATCCTGAATACATATATACGAACCCCAATATAAACATCATGACACCGAACCTGATAAGATTATAATAGATATATTATTATTATTATTATTTTTATTTTCTTTGATTTCTGGCGTTTACACATTTCTTTCCGGGTCCCGCCCAGGGACCTAAGGTTAGAAATGGCGTCATGACACTTTCCACTGACAAAAAAAAAAAAAAAAAAAATTAAATTACATAGATAAATCCCTTCGTAACGTCTGGGCTGTACTTGTCAGAACAATTTTTTGTATCTCCTTGAGGTATGGACTTCCAGGAATCCCTTCAATTAGTCTACTGCAATCTTTTCCAACCAGTTCTAGGGCTCCAACTACAACAGGGATTGTTGATGTTCCCATATGCCACATTTTCGAGATTTCTATTTCAGGGTCCTTGTATTATTATTATTATTATTATTATTATTATTATTATATTTTATTTCTGGTGTCTACTCATTTCTTTCTGGGTCTCAACCAGAGATCTAAGCTTAGAATTTGGGATTATGACAGGTCTTCGTAATGTGTGAGCTGTACTTGAGAGTACAATATTTTATATTTCTTTAAAACCAACTACAAAGAATCGCTTCAATGAGTCTATCGGAAACTTTTCCACTCAATCTGAGGGCTCCAACTCTCCAGACGGCCATGATTGTTAAGGTCAGGTAAATTTGGAGTACTCAGCTGGAAATCTTTTCTAGATCATCTTCATTCATAAAGAAAAACATGTCATGTTAGCATGGACAATCACTTCAGATCAAAATGACTGATGTTAGACCAGACCATCAATATTATTATTTTTATTTCCTTTGATATCTGGCGTTTACACATTTCTTTCCGGGTCCCGCCCAAGGACCTAAGGTTAGAAATGTCATCATGACACTTTCCACTGACAAAAAAAAAAAAATTACATAGATAAAGTCCTTCGTAAAGTGTGGGCTGTACTTATGAGAACAATTTTTTTTTTATCTCTTCAATTAGTCTACTGCAATTGTTGATGTTCCTATATGCCACATTTTTGAGATTTCTATTTCAAGGTCCTTGTATTTTGACAGATTTTTGAATATGTTCAAAGATACATTATAGTCTGCAGGGACTGCCATATCAATAAGGAGGCACTTTTTTGTTTATGGTCTTTAATAACAATGTCTGGGTGGTTGGTTTTGATTGTTCTGTCAGTGTGTATTGTGTAGTCCCATAGAACTATCTCCGTAACCGGGTCTGGATGGTGTTCATACCATTTTCTTTCACTTTCCTTCCCGCAGAAGTTGCAAATATTCCAGTGCAGATATTGGCCCATTCTGTCATGACGAGTTTTATATTCAGTGGGTGCCAATATCGTGCAACCTGATACAAGATGATCAATCGTTTCTAAATATTTCACAAAATCTGCATTTTCGGCTAACACAGTATTTTAGTACATGTGCTTGATAATTCCTAGTTAGCAAGCATTGGACCTGTGCAGCAAGGATAAAACCTTCAGTTTCCGCTTTCAACCCTGCACTACGTAGCCACTGATGGGTACGGGTTTTGTCTACGTCAGCTTGTTTCGTCCGGGCAGAGTATTGGCCATGAAGTGGTTTATCTTGCCATTGTTTCTGAATTTGGTCGGTTGCATTTGTATTTGCTTTCTTTTTAAGTATCTTGTCATCTTCAGCCGGTGTATTGTGCTTTACTTATATTTCTGCGCCCATTTGAAGCTCCATTTTGAATTTGTTGGCTTCCTTTATGACGGAGTAAAGACGCTTACTACTTTCATGTTCCTTGACGCATACCATCATCCAGTCTTCTGTAGTTTCCAAGTATCTTTGGAGGCCAATTGTTGTAGTTTTGTAGGACAGTTCTATTTGAACTAATCCTCTGTCTCCTTCGGATCTGGGCACATACACTCGACCAACATCAGCTTTGGGATGATGCATGCGGTAGCAAGTGAGAAGCTTTCTCATTTTGGCGTCCATTCGCTTAATTTCAGCTATGGTCCAGTTAAGGACATTAAAGCTGTATTGCACCACAGGGACAGCCAATGTGTTTATGGCTGATATCCTGTTTTTTTAGTTTAGCTCAGTATTTAGTACCAGACGTACACGCCTGTAGTATTCTTTTCTTATTTTTTCCTTCATTTGGGGGTGTTGTATGCCATCTCCTTCGCTAATTCCTAGGTACTTATAAGCTTCATCATGCTCCAGTTCCCTAATCTTTGTGACAAAATCTAAATCTATTAAGGGTGTTTCTGTAATTCTACCTTTCTTGAATGTTACTTTTGCATATTTATCTAATCCGAAGTCCATACCTATGTCGTCACTGAAGTATTTTACAATGTTGAGGAGGCCTTTCAACTCATTGCCGTCTTTGGCAAAGAGTTTAAGATCATCCATGTAGAGTAGGTGACTGAATATTTTCTTATTTATACTGTAACCATAGCTACTATTGTTCAGTTCATGCGTAAGGGAGATTAAGGACAAACAAAACAGAAGGGGTGACAGAGAGTCTCCTTGAAAGATTCCACGTCGGATATTTAGACGGTCGGATATGGTGGTGCCTCTGGTGTGACTAAGGTATAGTCTCCCTGATTATATGGATAATAGCTGGGGTATCATCTCCCTATCCATCCATTTGTGTTCCGGAAGATGGAGACCACCCATTCGGCTTCTGCAAAGGACTACTTTTATGATTATCTAAAATCATTAACAACATTTTATGTTTGTCAATTCAAATGCAGCTGTAGATATAAATCCCCAAAACACTAACATTTAACTTTAATCAAAGATGAACTGGAGATGAAATTCCAACGAAACTCAGATGACAAAGTGTCGTATAAGAGTAAGTGTCGTTGCCGACATTGTGCTTTAAAACTAGATCGTCAGGAAGTACCACGGGCGATTTTATTATTAAGTAGATCACGTGATAAAAAAAGAAGTGTATAAATACGAAGTAACGTAATGATCACTATATCTGCCCTATCACTATACGGTTCACTGTTTACTCTTCTTGTCTATCCATTATTGATAGGTACCTCCACGAAATCGCTAAGTGCATAGCTTGATGAAAAAGACGCCAACATTGCCATGTCTTCACTCGGGCCGCTGGTCTAAGATGGTCTTAGTTGGTCATAGCTTGTCCAAGCTTAGTCATAGCCGTGATACCATCACCTCAGGGAAGTATTAAGTATGGGAATCGGTTGGTATGAACCTATGGCTTCTTTTTATCAATTATAGGCATTTAAGAACGTTTGTGGAGATTTCATAGTTTATTTTGTTCAGGTTAGGTTTCAACTGTTTTATGTATATAGCTTCAAGAATTTTTAGCTTTTGTTTCTGAGTCTCGTATATACATGTTAGTCGTTGCTTTGAAATTTTTCATGCAACAAAAACAGACTATCATTATTGTTCCGTGTATTGGTTGATATCTTGCAAAGTAATTGTCATCTTTGCTAATGGCTTATCTAATCCGAAAGCTTAGGTTGGAGTTAAACATGTATCAATATGATTATTTCTTTTCGTCCTTCAATGATAATGTTATTAAACTTACCAGGCAATATGAAAAGAACTTACTTAAAATAAATAGACAAAACTTGTCTATATTATTTAATGAAACATTTAATATATATATATATATATATATATATATATATATATATATATATATATTAATTGATGATACTGCTATATCAGTTAGAACGTATATTTGTTTGAAATCTGAAATTTTTATAGCTAAACTATTAAGCTTTATGATCCTCTTGGCATATATCGTAAAGTGAGTATTTTATTACTAGTTTTTGGTATTCTACATTAGATTGTTTATTTACAAGAATAATTTTATATTTACAACATTTCAAAAACTAATACAATTGTATTAAAACTAATGCCATGCAATATTTATCATTTACAAATTTTATTAAAAAAAATATGAACATTATTTTCATAAATTTATAAAATTTAATAAATTATTGAAATATGTGAACTAACTATAAGGAAATCTTTATAATTTACCATTTTATAAAGTTCGAATCGAATTAGCCTAACTTTTACCAATCATTCCAATAAACAATATAATAAACAAATAATGTAAACAAAGAATCTAATAAATGAATAGTGTTTATATTTTTTGCTGTCAATTCTGAAGAACAAAAAAAAGTATAAATTCGTTATCTTATGCTTAAGTTTTATTAAAATTCTGATCTTTTAGAAAAATAAACATCGCCGAGGAGTGAAGGTAGTTAAAATGATAGCAGTGTTAAGGGAAAAACCATCCTTTTGACAGATCTTTCATTTTTGTTTATTTTTCTTTCTTTTTTTGCAGGCTGTCTGAGGCATGATTTTTTATCCCTTTGAATCCCTGTCCCATCTTCACCGATCCATTTTGGATGATATTATTATTAGTAGTAGTATTATTTTATTTGATAAACTCCGCCAACTATGAAATGTTTCACCCAGATGATGTTGATCACCCGCCTTCCTCAGCACATCGCCACCTACATACAACCAATGATCAGGTACCCCCAAGGCTTACTCCGTAGCAGAAAAAAATAAAAAAAATATAGTCCCTGGTGTACCAAAAATAAAAGGGACAATTTGAGCTGTTGCTTGGCATATTTCTCAGGTAGCTCCCTATTTTCACCTGCCGCGCCAGTACAATATTCATATCCAAAGGTACCGCAATATCTACCATCCATTCATAACCACTCATGTGCACAGGTGCGGTATCAGGGCGATTACTTCCCAAGCGCTTGTCAATCAAGACAATTGCATCCTACATACGTTTCACTTGCTCATTCTTGACTACTAACGGTAGTGAACGTCCGTTTACATTCTCTATAACCCATATTTATACATATTATTATTATATTTCCTTTCATTTCTGGCGTGAACACATTTCTTTCCGGGTCCGGGCCAGAGACCTATGGTAAGAAATGGCATCATGACATATTCTACTGCAAAAAAAAAAAAAAAAATACATAGATAAAGCCCTTCGTAAGGTTTCCTCGTGAGAAGAACTTTTTGTATTTCTTTAAGGCATGGGCTTTCGGGAATCCCTTCAATTAGTCTACTGGAATATTTCCCAATCAATCCGAGGGCTCCAACTACAACAGAGCTTGTTGATGTTCCAACGTGCCACATTTTTGATATTTCTATGTCAAAGGCCTTGTATTTTGATAGCTTTTTGAAGGTCTCCAAAGATTCATTGCAGTCTACAGGGACTGCCGTATCAATAAGTAGGTACTTATTATTATTATTATTCTTTCATGCAATCACATTTTCACGCAGTCTGCTTGGGGTTTGTCTCTAGAGACAGTAAGTTCTGGTGCACAGTTTATTTTAAATCAAGAAAAATGTATTCATATTGGTCATAAAATGAGGCAAAATATTACAACGCGAACAGAGCTCGGATAAGTTTCTCATGTCATATCTCTACAGAAATACATTTTAGTTGATTCAATAGAGAAATACATTGAATATCATAGCAAAGTTAGATTCTTTGCGAATAGCATGTAACACAAGAGATACTGGCACATAACAATATTATAATATATACAAATTATTATATGTATAAAATAGGATAATCTATCTATATATAACATTCTGTGATTTCCGTTAGTTCGTCCACCACACGCTCTAAAATAACTTTACATTGACCGATAGAAACCAAATTTTCGGGAGAATAACAAAAAGATAAATTCGTACACAGTAAAGTTCGTTTTACTAGGATGCGTAATAAATTTTCATTAAATTTCTGGGAAAAAAATTAAAAGTTTTATTATTTAGCATATAAAACACTTCCACTATTTTAAAAAAAATTAATGATTAAAATAACAAATGCTTATTTAATAAAAACGCAATATCGTTTTCGCATATTATTTCTTTAAGTTTTTATTCATGCAAGAATCCAGTTTCCAGTACGCCCTTCGTTTGCTGAAAACTTGGAATTTGTCTCCAGAAAGAAATATTTAAGCATTCCCAGTTGTATGTTGCATGCTTAAGAGTAAGAAATCCCAAGAATTTATTCTTCCCTTTTCAATAGGAAAAAGAAAACAAAAGAAATCTTCTTAAAAAATATTATTTACTATGAAGTCCTATAAAATTAAATTAAATTAAAGGAATTATTAAACCGTGAATTAGGGTTTTTTATCAACGTATTTTTCTTAATAAAACAGCTTATTCAAATTTTATCGATTGGCTTGCAAAATTGAACGAAGCGTAGAGACAAAAACGTTAGCGATATCATTAACTATAGTAAATATTGTGAAAATTTCAACACGCGTAAGCGTGATGCAAAAAATATTAGTATCTATAAATTTGTCATATAAGGTAAAGAAGCTAATTAGAATTTTGCTTGAACCATAACGAGGCTTAAAGTGTGACTTCCGACGTACGAAATTTAATTATTCCTGCAGATGCGGCTTTTGTTGAAAGTAGTACTTATTGGAATAATACAAATTTGCTCGTCAGTTACGAAGCAAAAATATCACAAGGCCATTATATAATTAACACGTCGGTTTCTCTGTGATGGTTGTAAAGGCAGATTAATAATCTTATCTTTCGCACTTTCAACGAATTATCTTGAATGTTTACCGCTGAAACCAAGTGATTTATTAATGATAACTTTGTCTACTGACATAAAGTGGGAAAATTATATTGAATCAATTGCTACGTCGAAATATGGCTTACTGCGATATTCTAGACAATTTTCACGTTGAAAGACCGGTTTCCGTGAAATCACCGAAGTTAAGCAACGTCGAGTCTAGTCAGTACCTAGATGTATGACCTTTGGGAATATTTTGAATTTAGATGTGCGGGTGGTGGTATCGTCGATAATGTTAATCGGAGAGCCGAGTTCAAATTTATGTTGCGGTCGTTGTATTCACATGCGCGCAAATATTTTTTGGAAACGATATGAATCCACTACCCCCCAAGCTATAGGTTAATTAGTAAGACTTGTGTCACTAGAACCATTGTTATATCCATTCTGGCTTCAAGTAACCTAAAAAAGGGTTAAGCAACAATTAATCTGTCCAATTATTCTCGACACTATCTATCTTGTATATTTATAAATCAGCCATTTATCCCTGCTTTGAATATTGCTGGCACATCTTCTTTGGTGTTTCTGCTATAAATTTAGAGATTCTTGATAAAATCCATAGAAGGATATGAAATGTTATTGGTAGTGACCTGGTATTTCGGCTTTAATCATTGTTCTACTGCTGTAACCTAGATTTTCTGTGTCTTTGTTATAAATACTTTCATGGTGAACGTTTCTCTAGGTCACCTGGAAATTATAAATTTAAGCGCATTAGTAGATTGGCGGCGTGGCTTCATTATTTTACAGTTGAAATGGTTAGATTTAACTGTCTGTTCCATTCTAACCGTTTCGTCTCTCGCACTTGTGGAACTCTCGTCTGTTTTCTTCCTTAGAAGTCAGATTTGATCACCAAAAATTTAAATGCAACATCTATCGTTATCTTCTGTCTTCTTAATTCTTTTCTTTCATTGTCCGTTCTCCTTAATAGTGTTTTTCGTATATTTTCTCACACTTAATTACCTCTTGCGTCTTAGTAACTTCATTGCCTTGCTTGGGATGAAATGATTAAAAGAAAAGAAATTGTAGAAACCGAAAAGGAGGATTTTTTAAAAATAGGTATTATAGTAGGTTTTATATGTGATATGTAGGTATTATATATGATATGGTGTTTTATATGATATGGCCTTATTTGCATGTTCCTTTTTTTTTAAATTTCATGAGAAACTGCGAAAAAATATCAGACGTATTAGTATTTTAGACAACATTTTCACAATATTTAGTTACGTTCAGATATGCGTGTAGAATTGCCTCTCATCGATAAAGACATCCATTCTAATCCTAAGATATCGATCATTTTGAAAGGTTTGTTCAATTTAACATCCGTGCTGATTCTTGTTAGAATATGTACTGCCGAAGCGAGTACAGATTCTAACATTGGTTATGAGCCCAGATTACGACTGTATTTTGACGGAGATGAAACCAAGTACGAATTATGGGAGACGAAGTTCTTAGGCTACCTTAGAATACAAAAACTGTAACAGCTTCTCTCATTATTAAAGACAAACTCCTGTCATCCAGGCATTGTATTTGCCCTTTAATACATGTGTTACAGTTTTTGTATTCTAAGGTAGCCTAAGAACTTCGTCTCCCATAATTCGTACTTGGTTATGAGCCCAGATTACGACTGTATTTTGACGGAGACGAAACCAAGTACGAATTATGGGAGACGAAGAATACAAAAACTGTAACAATTCTTGACAGATTCCCAAGTTTCATCACCTTTAACAGTTCCACGACTGTTATTGTGCGTTATTCTAAATAAATTTTCATTTATGAAGAATTATACAGGAACATTAATCAAAATTATTTCAGTTAAGCGTCAAAGCATCCTTTTCGGCAGCTGCTGGTGGTAAGTTAGGAAGTAATAGAAAACAAGTTACGTTATGTATTTATATAATTTTTCGATCAATTAAGATAATTTACGTGGCATAATTTATGGTGGGTCTATATGTATTAAATATATATATATATATATATATATATATATATATATATATATATATATATAAATTATATATATATATAAATATATATATATATATAAATATATATATATATATATATAAATTATATATATATAAATTATATATATATATAAATTAGATATATATATAAATTATATATATATAAATATATATATAAATTATATATATATAAATTATATAGATATATATATATATAAATTATATATATATAAATTATATAGATATATATATAAATTTATATATATATATAAATATATATATATATAAATTATATATATATATATAAATTTTATATATATATATTTTATATATATATATATATATATATATATAAATTTTATATATATATATATATATATATATATATATATATATATATATATATATATATATATATTTCAACCAATAAAATCCTATCGGTATGTTTGTTTGATGAATAGACATTACAAGTTTAAATAACTCCAAAATACTTAAATCATACTTGTAGAACTACTATAGTTCATTTTGGATCATTTAGAAATAACTCCTTTTAACCCTCCTGGAAATTCGAGTAAAAAGATTTTCGCGAGTTGGTGTGAAATTATTTTCTAACCAAAGAAAACCTTGTAATAAAAAACTTCACATTTCTATGGGAAATTAGATTTTGAATCCCTTTACGGATATAAAAATAGAAACATGCAATTCTCAGGACAGAAAACAGTTACGTAGGCATATTTGATATACGCATGCGTATACACACACGCAACCACAGATACGCACACAATGACAGAGAGACAGCCGCCAACTAAGGACTTGTCCGCGCACACAATAGAAAGGATTAACCAGCAACCGCCTACAAATCTTTGTCTGTGAAGCTTACATTTAGTCTGGGCGTCATAAAGACAGTCTATCCACACATTTCACACATTCATACTAAGAAGACTTAATTACTTTATAAAATAAACTTCACTGCAAAAAAAAAAAAAATGAGCATTTTATTACAATTGTGTATTTCTGAAAAGAATATATAAATGTTATTTCAATTGATGTTCTGCTTCTAATTTTCAACAAAAATAACCTTTTATATGTTTAATTTAAAATGTATTGTTGTTGTTATTAAATGTTTGAAATCTTGATAGCAACAAAAAACCTGGGTAGATGGATCCCATCAGGTCTCCCAAATCTCCACAAATAAGCCAGAAATCAAACAGAATATACTCTTCCTCTCTGAACAGAGTCATAAACTGACTACAATATAGATGAGACATTGTAGGTCATCTTCAGCAACTAGTAAGTCATTCCTACTACGACTCCTTATACACAGAGAAAATAATTTTCTCGCTCATATTCACTACGAATTCCAGAATAGAAACATTTTATTTTTTTTAAAATAAAGTAGAAAAATATTACTGTCGACAGAAAATTACTGTGACGATATGTCTATATTTTATCCTTGCTTTGCGTTTAAACGCATTATTGTTATTATCGATAGGACGTTGGTGATAGTGGCTCGCTAAAATTTCCTGCCCTCCGTTGCTATAATCAATATTTGTCTCCTTGCCACCCCTCACTTGAAGTCTTATATTCATCTACAAAAAATATATATATATATATTTAAATTATTCACATCTTTGTCGGTCATCGTGTCTTCTAACCTTATCGATCCTGGTAACCAACAAGGAATTCCGAACTGAATCCTTTAGTATTCGGGAGTAGACTGTTCTCGTTCTACTGACCATGTTTCGGGATATTCTAGCTAATTATTTTAGTACTATTCCAATTATTCATCCTTTTTCCACTGAGTTCATGTGCCCTCTGTCTCGCCCAAGGATTGAACTCACAATTACTATGCCACACGATTCTTGAATCCAATACGCTATTGTCCCGTGGGACAATTATCAGTGGACCAGGTCGTGTTGAACTTGTATGAAATTTGCTTGAGTCTGTTGTTTCTCTTTTTTTGATGTTTGTATCTTCCATCTTTTTTTTTTTAATACTTTTATCATTCAGGACATAGGTAATCATGGCTCTCTACATTATCTAGCACTTTGTAGTTCTAAGTATTGTTTGTCCGTTTACCACCCCTCCCAGTCCCTGCTCTGTCAAACAAATACGAAATTACTTATAGAACACAACTGTGCATCTAAAAAGTTTTCTTCTGCGCGCCATGCCCTTTCAGTATGTAGGCGGTCATCACTCTCCACAGCTTTTCTCATTGTAATTCGTTGTAATTCTATCCCCTGAATGTTATTTATTTAAAAGTATAAAAAAATTGAAGCAACAATTTAAGCGGCTTGAGTACTGAACCAAATCCGAAGTTATACGACATAACTGTACAGCTAACAAGTATTGTTTTATGTGTTTGATTCTAATGTGCTTGATCATTGATTCCAATATCTCTAATACGTTGATTCTTGATTTTATTGTCTCTAATACGACGTCTTGGGATGTCTCTCTTGGTAGCGGTCATATTAATAAGAATGGAAAATTAAATCTGTTTCATCTGATAAGCACTCGGGATAAAACCAAGTCCTCTTTATTCATATATGTTTTATAAATTAAGCTCTCATAATTTGATTGATTTTTCGACTGATAATTATCAGCATTAATTTCTAATCCAGCAAAATGATGCATGTGGCTCTCTATACCATTGCGTTGTTCTGAGATTATTAATGCATTGGCATTGTAAGTATCTGATGCTTCAAGTAATAAAGCAATGAGTTAAAAGAACCCTTATCAATATCCAGGTGTTTCTTTGAGTTGCAACATTTCTTGATAAGAATGCCCGGTCAATTTGACTTCTTGATTAAAATATTATGTGAAATTAATTCTTTATTTTCGTTCGATGCCCAACCGAGGCATACTCAAATACCAAGCATTTTTAAAGATAAATTTACTTATTCCTTTATTTAATTACTAAGATTTAATTTACCACATATATTTTCTCTCTGAATTTTTTTAATGAGGAGTTATCATTATTTACACAATTTATAATTGGACTATTGTTCTTATATATGTTGTTGTTATCAGAACGTTTCGGCTGATAGGCCCACCTACATTCTTCAGGTATGTATCGATCTAGGAATCCTACAGGGAATTCTTCGGGAGAATGGCCTAGGGGATAAAAAAAAATTGGTCTGTGAATTTGCTGACATAGTGGTTGTGAGTTCAATCCCTTGGTCGGGTAGAAACGGAAAGTGGAAACGGTACTAAAAACAAAATAAGAACTAGACGATATTCCTAGACGAGAACGAGAACGACCTATCCCCGTAGATTAAATAAAGGGTTCATTTTGGAATTCCTTGTAGGATACCCATATCGATATACATCTGAGGAAGGCCGGAGGGCACAACAGCTGAAATGCTGTGATAATAACAACAGTCCGAATATAAATAGTGTAAATACCAAATATATTTTTGAGGAACTTATGAATGTCTGATTGTCAGCAGAGACAATTGCACAAATGAAATAAAACAAGTTCAGTTGACCACTGATGACAATTCCAGAACAACGTAACTATAAACAATTTTTTTTTTTTTGCTATCCTCTACCAGCCGCAATGATGGAGAAAGTATTACCTCGAACAATCGCCAGTGAGACACGCTACAAGAGCCACTCCGTTTCGCCAGGATCGTCCCTTAATCGAGACGCAATCCCGTCAATCCTCCGAAGGAACTCCATCGAACGAGGGCCAAAAACCCCTGGAGTCTCCACTGCCACAGGAGTAAAAAAATTATCAGCAAGAGAAGAATATTTAACTATTTTTTTCATCTCTGCGTCCCGGGAGACGGATCCCGGCTCAACCGCGGACCTGATCAAATTACCGGACCGAAAATGTATCCGCACAGGTCGCATCCCAAATCAACGACTTCCCATTTTAAAAGGGAAAATGGTCATACCATCCGGCCGCTTTCCATTATCGCGGTCGAGGCCTATGGGTTCGATTTGAGAAGGGAACCAACCTGCATCTAAACCTCTTTTGATGATGTCGTTAATGGCTGCATGCACAAATACAGAAGGAAGTTCTATCCCGTCACTTTCATACCAAGAAAAGCCGATCTATGAAACAAACTCCTGAGAGGATGTTTCTCCAATCAATACAATTTTATCTTCTGAAAGTCTAGAGTCAACCGCTATCTATTCAAATTATTTTCACAATCTGCGCTTCTTACGAACCTAAAGACATCCTCTTTCTGCATCCCTCGACTTTAAGTGTCTGAGTGGACAATATTGAAAAATAATATTGCTCACTTTGGATATGCTTCTAAGCTGAGAGAACTAAATACAAGACAATGATGTTTTTAAATTTCAATATAGCACGGATTGAATCTTGAACAGCCACTAGTGTATCATGAAAACGATTAAACATCAGCAATTTCTTGAATCGCTTCCCGACGAAGCTACGTATTAATTAGATTACTTATCTATTAAATCATTCTGTCTTTAAATGTTTCTTTTAACTACCTAGAATTCATTTTTGACACACCGAATCTTTTAGACCAGTTTCTTGTTTTGACCATGGAACACTCTATTCGCTTTCCGGTATTTGTCACAATTGTTAATCTTATGGAACGGTAAACAAAACTTTTCATTATCTCCACCGCCTTGCTGTTCTCCTACCTCTGCCTGTCACTTCCGGTGCCTTTTCCTAGAAAGTCTACAGAATGTAACCGTCTTACCCCTTTGATAGTGATATACTTTATTATTTTGCTGGAGTTTTTTTTTCAAAGGATTTCCTAATTCCAGACTTGTATATTTTCCAAAGAATTTTATCAGCACATTCTTCCACTTGACAATGTTACGAATTTTAAGATTCACTAGGAATGATTACTGAGCTAACAGGTATGCTCATGAAATCAATATTTACCGATGTGGATCTAGAAGAGATTCCCATCTGACATTACAGGGAAGCTCATTGACTTTGACCTCCTTCTGAGGAAGGACATAGAATATATCAACTGAATCCGCAAAGACTATGAAATGTAAAAGATCAAACCGAAAATAGAGCATAAGATTCTAACTGAATAGCGATGTAATATCTATCGTCCAGTATGGTAGCGAATGCCGTAGAGTTTTTTATACAGATGAAAATAAAGTGGGAAGAGAAAGAGATGTGTTGCAGAATGGTGTCTGGAAGGGGGTGGTAAAGAAACAAATATTGCTGAGTGCTACAAAGAATAGAAAATGACGTTTATGATTTAAGAGTAATAATTTTTGTATTTGAATATATTCATCGATGTTATTTACATTCTATTAAATTTGTAAAAATGTTTCTGTCAGTTATTTTTTTATTCACCGTGTTTGTATAAGAGGAATTTATATCTACCTTGTTAAAATTTAGTCTTAAACCAAAACAGATTTGGAACTGAAATGAAAGCAATGGTGGAACCTACCCTGAATCCATCATAATGTGGAATTAGTAAATACTAGAAATGTTATAACCCTAGCCGTAACGATAAATTATAACAAATTAAGTTTAGGAGAAAAGATATTGAACATAGAATAGGTTGCGCCAAAGATAGTTTCACACAACACAGCAAGTTGCTACGAAACTAAAACATCAACTTGAAAACTCGAGTATTGTTCTTAAACAGGCTTGTTAGATTGAGACTTTCGTATTGATGTCAAGCAAACCTGTTTAGAAATATCTAAACTGTCAACTGTATACAGCAGATACCTAAGATCAATGGGGAAACAACGCTTTGAGTGAATAAAGTATGAGGGTCTTTGCAAAATGTAGAAAATCTACAGCGTTTATAATAAGCATTGTTGTCGTCTGATATTTAACATTTTTATGAATTCGTCGAATGGCGTCGCAAAATTTTATGGAATTATCTAAATAAGTCAAAATAAACTGTTTAATTAGATTGTCAGAAAATTTTACTGAAAAAGTGTAAAACAGAAAGTTTTCTGAATTAATAATAATAATAATAATGATAATAATAATAATAATAAGAAGAAAGCGAAATCTCAAAAATGTGGCACATGGGAACATCAACAATCCCTGTTGTAGCTGGAGCCCTCGGATTGGTTGGAAAAGATTCCAGTAGACTAATTGAAGGGATTCCTGGAAGCCCATGCTTTAAAGAAATACAAAAAATTGTTCTCACGAGTACAGGCCACACCTTACGAAGGGCTTTATCTATCTAAAATATCTTTGTGTGTCTTTTTTTTTAATTGGTCAGTGGAAAATATCATGACGCCATTTCTAATCTTAGGGCTCTCTGCGAGACCCGGAAAGAAATGTGTACACACCAGAAATCAAAGGAAATAAAATAATTAAAATAATAATAATGATGTTTCCGATAGACTCATTGAAGGGATCACTGGTAGCCCTTGCCTTAAAGAAAACCCAAAAGTACAACTCATGCCTTACTAAATGTTTTAACTATGTAAAAAGTCTTGTTTTCTTTTTTTTATTAAAAAAAAAGACATTTTTGACCTTAGGTCTCTGGTTGGGACCCGGAAGGAAATGAGTATACCACAGAAATCAAAGATGATATTATAAATACTAGAAGCGTATTCAAATGTTTCTCTCGGGCGTCAAATTAATGTACCTATGTACAGTAGAGTAAATCTAGGCGGACAAAAATTAATTAAAATATAATTAAATTTAGGGTGACAAAAATAAATTTGTAAAAAAGATTTATTGCTTCTGCCATGTTGTTTTAAACAGAAATCTTATAGAAATAAGGGAACGTGTACGGCAAATTAACTTTCTCTTTTCGTACAACGGGTTTTGGCTAGTATATAAAATCGACAAATGTTCCACTTACACTGATGCTAAAAGCGAAAAAGACGTGTCCCGCGAGAAATTACGAGTGACTTTTTTTTTTCTTTTTACGTTGAAAATGTCCCAAGGAATCGCGGACGTGTTAACTCCGAAATTCGCCATGGTTTCCGCATATTCTTTCGTTATTAAATTCTAGAAAACAGCAAAAATTTATTTTTTGCATGGGTGTAATGGATACTTGAACAGAAATCGTTCACGATTAAAACCAATTTGAAAATATTAAAAGAAAAAATATTAAGCATATAACCGAAATCAAAAGATAAAGTTTTAAGTTCTTTCATGAAACAAAAGGAATATCTTCAAACAATAAGTTTTTTTTTCCTGAAAGTAAGCTATTGCGGCTTTAGCACGAAAACTTTGCAATCTTAAGTTTTATTGTCATTCAATTCAAACATGAGAAATAAGAATTTCCAACTCCCACAGTTTGATATTGCTATAACCTACAACGTACTCGAAATTCTCCCAAATCTCTGCCTTATTGATGGGATACGGTAATATTTTTAGCGTGAAAATAATGTTACATAAATATATATATATATATATATATATATATATATATATATATATATATATATAATTATATATATAATAATAGTTAATAAAATGTTAATAAAACACGCTACCGCCCCTGTCTAAATGATTGTATTTCTCTGTATCCTTGGAAACAAAATTATGAATTGTACGTGCGTTTAAAACTCAGTAAATTTAAAAAATAAGTTATTCCAAAATTCGCTTAAAGAGGAAACAGAACTAACGCTTTTAATTTAATTATATAATTAAAATATTTTAAATCATTTTTTATTATATATATATATATATATATATATATTAAGAAACAGGCAATTTAAATGGTTCATGGTGATTATAATTTATTTCCATAGAATCGAAATTCTTCTTATACTTGGAATATTTATCACCCATTTATTCGTATGAAAATCTTGATCTGAAGAATTAGAATCGAATTTTATTTCAAAGGAAATAAATTAAAATCACCATGAACCTTTAAAATTGTCTGTTTCTTAATATAATTAATATTTGCCTTTTTTTTTACACTAAGCTCTCTGGATTACATCCTCCCTGAAATTATCCATACGGATTAACAAGCACGTCTTTATATATATATATAGAGAGAGATAGATAGATATCTTAACGGTGCCAATATTTGTGTTGACTCTTATAAAAAAAAGATAGCCTATGAAAAAGTGTACGAAGAATTTTTTCCTGCCTTCCTCTAAGGGATTTTGACGAAAACAATGTAAAAAGTCACAACCGACATCCGAAAAACTTTATCCAATTGTGATATTTGAGCTGATGACAATAAGCCTACAATATCTGTTTCCCTCTCTTTTTGTTCTCTCTCTCTCTCTCTCTCTCTCTCTCTCTCTCTCTCTCTCTCTAGTTGTATTTCTTTCTTTATTTCTTTCATTCTAAGACGTGTAAGTAGTGTGGCGGTTGTTGTTGCGTAAAGTTGAATTAGCGTGTTGAGTTGAAATTTGCGTTCACTTTCGCACTATTACCCTTGGTAAGGTAGGAATTCAACCACTTCTTGTATCCAGCTATGGATAAAATATCAGAGAAGATTGTGCTATTTAGTTTTGGCTGACAACTAACTTCAATGAACATCTCTGAACCCATAACCGATTGGGCGTGTAGCTAGGAAATCCACCCAGTTTAAACCGATTTACTAGGAAATCTACAGCAGTATCATCTACAAGATTAAGATCTATCTATCTATCTATCTATCTATCTATCTATCTATCTATCTATCTATTTCTGTTCATATCTATCTATCTATCTATCTATCTATCTATCTATCTATCTATCTATTTCTGTTCATATCTATCTATCTATCTATCTATCTATCTATGTTCATATCTATCTATCTATCTATCTATCTATCTATCTATCTATCTCTGTTCATATCTATCTATCTATCTATCTATCTATCTATCTATCTATCTATCTATCTATCTCTGTTCATATCTATCTATCTATCTATCTATCTATCTATCTATCTATCTATCTATTTCTGTTCATATCTATCTATCTATCTATCTATCTATCTATCTATCTCTGTTCATATCTATCTATCTATCTATCTATCTATCTATCTATCTATCTATCTATCTATCTATTAAGCTCAGTTACCGCAACACGTCGTGTAAAATACGCCCATGTTTACCACTCCAGAGTAGAAGAATTCAGTGCAGTGTCAAATACATGGTTTTGGAACGATAATCAGCCCAAACGCCAATATGCAAATTAACAAGATTTAATTGCAACTAAACAATACATAAAAAACATTTAGATATGAGAATGCGTGGAAAGATGTGTGCTATACATTTCTGTGTGGAAAGATGCAAGCGTTATTTTATTAGGGCAAAAGTTAGAACGAAAACGTAGCTTCAGTTTTTCTTCCAAAATCAAATAAGGTTTTTTCTTTTCTCTTCTCTCTCAGTTCTGATTCTCTTTGTCTCTTTTACTTTCATACCAATTCGTTTGCTCAACTAGCGGTGTCCTTTGATCTGTTCTTCTTACTTCAACGTTGCATTCATTATCCGGTCATTAATTTTCGGCACTGCAGAAATCGTACATTTGGTTATGATGATTCGATGCTATGTAATTCCTAGGTTCAGCTGTGCAATATTCATGTTTCGGATCCTTCGGATCCAGTTAACTATATCGCATATGTGTTTCTTAGGTGACGGTTACATTTCACCATTCACCTAGGCCCTTTAATATAAGCTGTATAGTGTTAAGTTCAATAAGATTTCGACTCTTCGTGTGATAGCTCTTGCTTGAATAACAAGGGAAAGAGGAATTGTCCGCGCAAGACTCGACTCGACTGTCTTGGATTTTAATGTGAGATTGCTTCGTAATTCCTTTTCTTCAATTCTGAAAGTCAATTCACATGAAAAATTTTAGTATACATCCCGTTTCCTTCTGAGTTCTGTCGTCTTTTCCCGCTCGATCGTTCATATCTGGTCACGTGATTCGTCGAGTTCTGTTGTCGTGGTCGTCAGTCTGACCTAATTGTTTTTGCGTTTAACGACTGCTGTTATATACCAAAAGAGAGATGGAGGGGGAGAGTTTACATATTATATTATTAAAGAGAATGTAAAGAGAGATTGGTCGCTAAGTGTAAGATTTTGTGTGGGCTGCGGAAAGCCGTGACACTATCTATCTAAATATCACATTAGAGCTGGGGTTCCTCTAAGGCTCTTTCCTAGAACCTACATTGTTTCTTATCTTCATCACCGACCTTCTAGATATCATCAGTCCCCAACTAGATAATTATCCTGATAACACAAATTGTTCACATTTGTCTTAATATTAAGTTCGATAAATTAAAACTGACAGAAAGTCTCGAAAATGATCTTCAATCAGTTGTTAGCTGGGGCAAGGAATAGCTGGCAAGGAATGTCTCCAAAACGAAACTGCTATCGTTTAATCTTCGTAGAAAACCATTTGTGCTTTCCCTCAGCAAGGCCGACGCAAACATCCAGGAGACCAGCTCTTTGTGCCTTCTTGCTATCACGCTTCCCATTAACATGAAGTGGAGGGAATATCAATTGTCCGGCTTGCTGGTAGGAAAGTTGGTTCATTGGGTCGTGCCAAACAATTTTTTTTCTCTATCTATCTTGCACATTTATAAATCTACCATTCGTCCATACAATGAATATTACTGCCATATTTGGTTTGGGTCTGCTTCGATATATCACGAGATTCTTGATGAAAATTCAAAGAAGGGTCAGTAATTTTATTGGTCTTGAGGTGGCATCTCGGCTTCAGAGACTTTCCACTACCATGACGTAATTTTTGTATGTCTTTTCTCTAAAAATAAATTCGCATGGCAATTGTTCTAATGGTGTTTCCTCCCTTGTTATAGGATGTTACCAATAATAATAATAATAATAATAATAATAATAATAATAATAATAATGGACTATAAATACTGCGCCTCAGTCAATAGTTCAAGTGGAGTCAGTAGTTCAAGTCGAGTCAAGAGTAGAGTCAGAGGCAGTCCGAAACAGAGTCGCGTTCAGACGATTACTGCAAGACATTGAAATAGTGATACTGGTTGAGACTACATTGTTCTCTCTACTAAACCTGATGGTTCATACTAACACTTCTACTTCTCTGTATATATTCCTGTTTGTAATATATCTGTGTTATTCCATATCCGTATCCGAGTTCTTCTTTATTGGTTCTACCTTGGACTATCACCGTGGTACAAGGAACCGAACCATACATCCCTGATACCTCAGCCTCTTGAACTTAGGCGCATTACTCGATTGGCAATTATGTCTCATCATTTACTGATAGATATAACCGTAAGTTCGATTCTAATAGGTCTCTGAAACTCTTCTCTGATTTCTAGCTTCTCCGACACCTAAAATCTTCTAATATTTAAATGCCACGTCAATCGCCATCTTCTCTCTTCCTGAATTCTGTTAATTTATTGTCTTTTATTGTATTTTCTCCTCACTAAATTATGTATGTAAAAGTAAGCTCATGAAATCAATATACCGCAGTGGAAAAAGTGCCCTATCTGGCATTATGATTTATGATTATTATGACTTTTATTGTATTTTCTCCTCACTAAATTCTTCTCATTCTCTTTCCCTCCCAGTACCCCACACCGCGTCTTAGTGTCATTATCTCCTTTCTTGAAGTGAAAAGATTATGAAAAAAAGTTATTTTTAAATTAATTATGTTTACCCGATAATATTATTCAGATATTTTTGATATTGCTATAATATTAAAAATTAAATAAATTAAATAGTTAGAAAATTTGCTCAGAAAGAAGACTTTGCAATTCGATACTCACAAGGAATATGGAAGGCAAGAGGGTCAAAGGAAAACGTCGAATCATAAACTTAACGTACTTGAGTAAATGTTTGGTAGAACAAGAATTAGGAGTGGCAGCAAACAAAAAGCAAGTCTTACTTCAGAGATGCGAAAGACCTTATTGCCCACGTCAAGAAATACGACAGCCGTCCAGATCATGTGCGATGAGTGTAGGTAGATTTTGATCTGTCAATCTTCGAAAGTGATTGCTAGAAAATTAGCATACGACAAGGTCTGATCAAAAAGTGTCGAAACTGGTGCTATAAAAAGAAAAAATCAAACAGATATCAATTCGTCATTTAATCTCTTTCGATGCAGTCCTCTTCTGGAGACACACGCTTTATCCAGCGTCGTTTCCACTGAGGGAAGCATTCCTGGAACTCCTTTTTTAGAGATAGTTAGCACCTGCCCCGTCGCATTCTCTTGCATTTCCTTGACGTCTTGAAATCTTGTTTTGAATTTTGGAAAGAGGAAAAACTCACAAAGGGAAAGATCTGAGGAATATGGAAGTTGTCGGACTTTGGGAATGTTTTTCCTTGTCCCAAAACAGCTATACAAGCAATGGTCACTGATGGGATAAATGTGATATGAGGAGACGACCACACTCGACATAAACAGCAGAATGGAGCGTGAACATTATAACTTAGTGCGCATGCGCGGTAGAGTTGAAGGTCTATCTGTGCCAACCGTCTTCATTTTGCGTATTCAACTCCGTTTCTATAGTAACAATCCCTATACTTTTTGATCACATCGTATATTCCAGCTTTTATCCGAAATCGAGGCTTAATTCACTTACCTTCGGTGAGAAATACGTACTCATCTTCCTTACATTATAAGTTTTATTTTTATTTTCGTATGTCGCACTTTGCTACTGTTTCTTTGGATTCATTGAACACTAAAAGCTTTTAAAAGATTCTTTCGCGACATTCTATATGCATCCATGTCGTAACAATAACTGACCCGTTTTCGTCCATGTAGCTGACTCGTAATTTCCTGACTGTCTCTAGGGACTCGTTGTATGATTGATCCAATTTCTCTCCCTCACTCAGTGACTGAGCAGAGATTTTAAACATTGTACAGAAATACCTCATGGTGATCCTAAATTCAATCTATGACTGAAAATACAGTAAGGAACGAATCGATTTTAACATTATCAAATATATAAGGTCCTATGTTTCCCCTGACATGAATTCTAACGATTATATCGAATCAATTGCTACGTTTGCTGCTAGGCAAGATACTTCACTATAACATGCTAGAATTTTTTTCCCCAGAATCTATCTAGCACTTTTATAATTCTACCATTCGTCCGGGCATTAAATATTGATGCCACATATGGGGTGGTATTTCTGCGGTGTATCCAGAGGTTCTTGGCAAAAAGAATCTGCAATGTTATGAGTCCTGACCTAGCATCTCAGTCACTTTTCGTACTGCCGTAATGTAGCTTCTACGTACCTTTTCTATGAATATTTTCGTGGTAATCGTTCTGACGAGTTTTACCCCTTTTGATACCTCGACCTCACGAATTCAAGCGCAGTACTAGATTGGTAGATAGGTTTCATCATTTTACTGTTGAGATTGCTTGGCGTAACCTTTGGTTTTACGCTGATAGCGTTTTTTTTCTCTCGTGATTTACACATGTGGAACTTTCTTCCGTCTTCCTGCTACGATCTTCGAAAATTCGAATGCAATGTCAATCACCATCTCCTGTCTGTTTGAAGCCTGTTCTTTCTTTTATTGTCCTCTCTTCGCAATAACGTCGTCTTAGTTTCTTTCACGTTCAGTACCTTCTTACGTCTTAAGAGTTTGTCGCTTCGCTGGAGGCGAAATGATTAAAAAAATACATGTTTTTTTGTTTTTTTTTACTAATAGTAACAATTAACCGTTTCTATCGAAAAAGAATTCGACATTGACCAAACATTTGGTGTTGCTATCGGTTACAATTCACAATATGTTTAAATTAATTTTATTAAGGAAATTATAATTTTCAGGTCCACTAAAAGTTATAGCTCTTTCTAATATCAATGGGAGTTTCCTTGCAAATCTTTTGTTTATATTAGTGTAGAAAGTTAACAGTTTGTTCATATCATTAGTTTCTTTTCCAGTTATATGTGCAACCAATTTTTGTTGCTGTCTTTACAAGTGTTTAGGTGATGTGGTTTTTTGTTATTTCGTAAATCTCTTCGTTCGTGATCACGTAGCGCCATTCTATAGGGTCTGATGAAACAGCGTCTTCTTTAAGGGGTGCCGATCATAAAGTCATAAAGGGACAAGAATGTACTACGTGCCTGTTCACTGCTTCAAATTTTTCATGCTGGTAAAGAAAGGTTTGGCCTTTATGTGTAGCCAATGTTTACTCAAGTGTACCCACTATTGTGCCAGCATTTCCACATTAACTTCAAAAGGTCTAGATGTAATTTTAGTGAAATACATGAGGCTTGGCTGAACGGTTCATATGCTGATTATGAAGGAGAGAAGCTTAGAGCTGTGAACTCTTACATGAATTAATTTCATCTCTTCTTATTAATAACTGCATTGTGTCTTTCCTAGTAAACAGATATATGACTGTTCAAAGAAGACTGTTCATCTTTTTGGTCGAAAAAGCCATCATCATTGCTATACTGGTTCCCAGCCAAATGTTTTTTTTTCATGTTGGGAAACAGACGATAGTCAAATCAGGAGAATAGGGTAGATCATCAATTGGTTCAAAGCCACAGTCATACAGAAGAGCCATTGAAATCAAGGACTTGTGCGTTGGAGCATTGTCCTGATGAAACAAAACTTATTTCGTCAGTTTTTCTGGTCATTTGGTGTTGATAGCCTTTTGTAATTGCCTCAACATTTGGCATAGTACTCTCAATTGATGATGTGGCCCTTTTGAAGATAGTTAATAAAAAATGCCTTTTACATAAAAAAAACGAGACCACCACTTTCCTGCAGATGAAACAACAATGGCTTTCTTTGGAGCAGGTGAGGAGAGGCTGTTTCCACTGCATGGATTGTCCCTGGCTCAAAGTGATGAACCCAACTCTCAGCTTGGGTTAGGAAACGTTTAAGGAAATCAGCTGGATCTGCCCTAAACAATATCAGATTTTCCCATGATATGCTCAGCTTGATGTACTTTTGATCAGGTGTTAGAAGATGTGCTACGCACCATTATATAAAACTATTTTTCATAGAGACTTTCATATTTTTTTTAACACCGCTTATATATAGAAATAGAAATCAAATATGAAAAGCAAATGTTTGCGTAGGAAGAGAAGAGACAAATGTTATTGAAAAACAAATATAATACAGAATGATTTATTGATTAACTTAAAGAATTATAGACACGGATGCACATGAGTTGGTTGAAAACTTCATAGGCTGACTATAAAGGAATGAGGCTAAGGCTGTGAAATTTTTGTATGCATGAAATTCAACTTTTCTTATTAATAACTGCATTTCTTCTTTCCAGCTAAACTGACATCTGACTGTTCACCCTGTTGGTTAAATATGTTATCAACAGCTTATATGGCATCGTTATCGCTGTGATACTTGTTTCCAGCCAAGTGTTTGTTCATGTTGTGGAACAGATGATAGTCAAATCAAGAGAAAATCAGGAGGGTGGTAAACTGGTTCAAAGACATTGTGACGCACAGCAGCCATTGAAACCAAGGACTTGCGTGCTTCTATAATGTCCAGATGAAACAAGACTGCTTTCGTCAGTTTGCCTGGACGTTTAATCTTGATGGCCTTTTGTAGATGCTGTAGCAAGTTGACATAATACTCTCCGTCGATAATGTGATCCTTTTGAAGATAGTCAATAAACACAATGCCTTTTGTATCACAAACAACTGAGGCCATCAGCTTCTCTGCGGATAAAAGGAACTTGGACCTTCTTTTGAGCAGATGAGCAGGTTTTTTTTTTCCATTTCATGAATTGTCTCTGGCTCAGTGTGATGAACCCAACACTCATCCTGGGTTAGGTAACGTTCAAAGAAAACATCTGGATCTGCCTCAAACAATGTTATATTTTCCCGCGATGTAATCAATCTGTTTAGCTATTTGTTTTATAGCCAATCTCTTATCGTGTGGTGAACAGGATTAAACCCTAGGCCATCTTCAAAACCCTCTCTTCCCTCGTTAAATTAAAATGCCTAATTTTGCACTATTGATAAAGCTGCTGTTTCAGCCCCTAATGTGGCAACCAATTTTGTGCGCTGGTACTTTATATCACCACGGTGCCAAATTCTGTGGGCTTTGAAGTCAAAACCCAGTGGCGACAGTCTGTGTCAGGCTTATGTGCAATCGTAAGGTCAACTGCAATTGGAACTCACTGATTAACATAAGTATTTTTTCATGTTGGATTACATATGACAGTTGAATCAGGAGAATAGAGAGGATGATCAACCAGTTCAAAACCACAGTCATGCACAGAATCCATTGAAACCAAGGACTTGTTTTCTGGAGCATTGTCCTGATGAAAAACCATTTTCATAAGTTTTCCTGTTTTTTTTTTCGGATTTTTTTTAACTGCCTCAGCAAGTTGGTATAGTACTCTCAATTGATGGTGTGGCCCTTTTGAAGTCAATAAACACAATGTTTTTGCAGCCAAAATAATGGAAGCCATCACCTTCCCTGCAGATGAAATGACCATGCCTTCTTTGGGACAGGTGAGGAGAGGTGTTTCCACTGCATGGATTGTCACTTTGTCTGGCTCAAAGTGATGAATCCAACTCTCATTCAAGGGAAACAACAAAATCTGTCCCAAACAATGTTGTATTTTCCTGTGATGTACTCAGACTGGTGCATTTTTTTATCAGGTCTCATAAGATGTGGCATTCACCGAGCAGAAAACTTCATCATGTCAAGTTCATTGTGCAGAATATGTTTGATTTATAGTCAATTGCTTGTCATCCATCACTATATGGTGAACACAACCAATGTCTACATTAGTGGCAGCAGTTGCAACATCACCTCTAATGTAGCACCCATGTCAGCATGAATGTCTAAACACTTTTTTAGGAAGCACTTGATAACATCACAATATCAAATTCTGTTCATTTTCGAGAGAAGTCACTAGTAGTTACTTTTGAAAGCTTTTTTGAACAGTCAGATATCAGTTTGATGGGAAAGAAACAATGCAGTTATTAATAATAAGAGTTGAAATTAAGACAAGCAAGATTTCACAGCTCTAGCATTACCCCTTCATAGTCAGTATAAGAAGTTTTCAGTTCAGCCTTGTTTATACCACTTGTATATATATATATATATATATATATATATATACACATACACATTATATATATATATATATATATATATATATATATATAAGAGAGAGAAAGAGAGAGATTAATGTTATTCCATTGAGAGAAAAGTACATATTTTAAAGAGAAAAATAAGGGAGAGAAAAAGCTGCAAACAATGTTGTATTTTCCTGTGATGTACTCAGACTGGTGCATTTTTTGATCAGGTCTCATAAGATGTGGCACCCACTGAGCAGAAACCTTCAATAATATGACGTCATCATCACTGCGATATTGGTTCCCAGCCAAGTGTTGTTTCATGTTGGTGAACATATGATAGTTAAATCAGGAGAATAGGTAGGGTGATCAACCAATTCAAAGCCACAGTCATGCACAAGCCGTTGAAACCAAGGACTTGTGGGCTGGAGCATTGTCCTGATGATGATACTTTTTCCTTAAGTTTATGGGTTTAACACTTTTAGCCGGCTTAGGAAATGCTGTTTAATTTTCTCTCTTTCTGGTCAATTCATTCTCTATAAAATAAAATTGATTTCTTTTAGGACTTTGATCCTCTATCGGTTAGCCACTGACTAGATCAACATCATTTCAGAAACATATCATCAAAGTTATTTTCTCAATTATGTTATCAGAAAGAGAAACTCAAATGCATAAGACGTGTACCTCGTTTTATAGTTTACGCAAAGGCTTTCGATAAAGTACGACATAAAGATTTATTAGAACTGACCAGCAATCTTGTCATATTTAAGAAGGATATTAGAATAATCGAGAACCGCCTACGGACAGAAAATTAGTTCAGAATCTATACAAAAATTGAAAGGGGTGTAAGACAAGGATGTCTCTTCTCACCGGATTTATTCAAGCTATACAGTGAGGCGATTCTGAGAGGATTAGAAGTCCTACTAGGATTCATTATTGGCGACCAGAATCTTATCAACATGATATGCAGATGAAGCAGTGTCGATACTAGATACAGAAAGGGGTTTACAAAACCTCCTACAAAAGGTCGTGAAGGAAAGCGAGAAGAAAATATAAACATCAACTGCAAGAAGACAGAATGCATGGTTGTTAGTAAAAGCATGAACCCAAAATACAAATTGGAGATATCAAGATCAAACAAGTACAAAAATTTAAATATCTTTGAATTGTTTTAACAGAGATGAAAAATGCGACATTGAAATCCGAAAGCGCATTGAGATAGCTAAATATCACTTCCAGAAGCTAAGCAAAGTATTAAGAAAGAGAAAATACTTCATTAGTACTGAACATTTACGCAATATCAGGCATTCTGTATATCAGTGAATGCTGGACAATCTCCTCAAAACTGATTAAGAGACTTGAAGCAACAGAAATATGGTTCTACAGAAGGATGCTGAGAATACTATTGACCGAACGTGTGAGCAGCTACAAGGTTCTAGAGACAATGGGAAGAAAAACGATATTTATACTTAACATAACGAAGAGGCAGTTGAAATTTCTGGAGCACCTAATGAGGAGGGAGGGCTTGGAAAATCTGATACTCACAGGACAGACTGAAGGCAAGAGGGACAGAGGAAAACAACTATAGTGAGCTTGAGTAAATGGATGGCGGAACAAGGTTTAGGAGAAATAACAAAAAGACAAAATTTATTAATAGCTACAAAGGACAGGAAATCATGGAGAACCGTGATCGCCTACGTCCTGAGGGGAGACGGCATATAAAGAAGAAGGTAGTTAATTTTATTAATTTCTGCGATTCATTTTTTTTTTTTAGTTTATAGAAAAAATTATTATTTGAATTGGAACAATGAAAGGAGATGCGTAAATTAAAAATGAACGCCATTGTGCTGATTGCATTGAATGAATTAATGCTGACGCCATCAACGTAAGTCACCGGCGCAGAGACGACCTTCTCGAGTACTTACGGGTAAGCACGAATACTCAAGAGATATTCTACTGTTAGTCGAAGAATATTAGAGAGACAGATGAAGGCGGGAGACAATTACGTCTGACAATAAACAAACAGAAAACTAAGAGAGAATGAACGTAAAAGAGTTAATAGATATGCGCGCACAGAAACTGATCCTAAACTTGTGAATTTATGAAGCTTTTACAAAGGGAATTTTCTTTTTGAACATTTTGTACGTCTTCTTGAGTGATGGCAACGGTACGAAGGATCTTCGCACCGGAAAAGATTATTTCAATAGAATAACTGAAGACATCAATATAATGAAAGGCACTAGAAACGTATTCTGTAACTATTTAATGAATCCGCTACTGTGTTAGTTACATATTCTCATGTTTTTCATATAAATAAAGACAAATCAATAAATACGATATGATCCTTACTACTGATAATTTTAAAAGCCATTCCTCTAGACTTCTTTTCGTCTGTGTCTCTTTTTACTCTCCCACGCTATTAATCTATTTCTCGTTCTCTTTATATATATATATATATATATATATATATATATATATATATATATATATATATATATATGTGTGTGTGTGTGTGTGTGTGTGTGTTGTTGATTGATGACCGACCATTTAAATAGCGACTCGAGCTGTAAGTGGTTAAGTATTGATGCTGTGAAGGCGTTGAACACTGTTATTTGCTGTTTAGATAGATGTTTGGTTTCTGGTCATTTTTTTTCTTTCTTAATTTGGAATTTTTCTTGTGTAAGCTTTTTATCGTTTTTTATAGGTCTCTCGGTATGTAGTCCGTTGTTTGTATCAATATTTGTGTATATAAATTGTATATATATATATATATATATATATATATATATATATATATATAGAGAGAGAGAGAGAGAGAGAGAGAGAGAGAGAGAGAGAGATTGGCTAAGAATAGTTTTCTTCTTGTCATTATATATATATATATATATATATATATATATGTGTGTGTGTGTGTATGTGTATATATATATATATATATATATATATATATATATATATATATATTATTAAATATAACAGACAAATATTGTCTATTATGTTTGATCTTGAGTCGTTCTAAGCTTCGTATTTCGCGAGAAAATAAAACAAAAAATCTCCAATATTTGGATATTCTTTATTATGCTGTTCCTTTTGACTCACATGAACCATCTTCAGAGTGCTTATATGAATATTCACCATCTTTGATGATGAATATCTTTGTTTAAATGTCCACATGACCATTCTGAAGACAACCAACCTGGAGTTTATGCAGCAATATGCCGAGCGGATCTTAGCTGCAGTTTCTGGGAGAGAGTCTGACCAAGGCCAGTAGAGTCAGAACCTCGGTCACAATGACTTGCGACTTCGTGCTAAGTGCAATCATTAGATTAGGCTTTAGATAATTCCATCAACCTTATTTTCCTTTACAAGGCTTGGAGATCAAGACGCACCATAGGCCTCACGTATTTGTTTTAAACCCCGTTTCAATTAATTATCTGTATAGTTTACTGTCAAGAATGTAGCCATAAACGTTGCTGGCCCAATGTTTTGGAGGCAACCACGAAGCCATGCTGATGATTGTTCTTTTTGTCTAACAAATATAACTAGTCAGAATGTTTCTTTTAGAGAAAATCCCAAACTTCCCACTTATATGAGGCCCGTTCCACAATAAGACAGCCGACTTGTCCCTAATCCCCCAGCAAACAAGGATCTTTTTTCCTTCATCAGAATAGGAAATGTTATCAGTGAAGAATATTGCCAAGTCGTTCTGTTCTGGTGAAAATGTCTCTGTTTATTCTCAAGCATATCTCAACGAGCCCCTCTGGATTACCGAGGAAGACCTGAATGACATTCTCCGTAATTTGTACCTATCTAATCAATCAGAGCTGCTGACGTTCTGACTAAATTAGGGAATCTGGTGAAGGATCAACAGTTTCAGAACACGAAACACGTGTGCCTCATTTTTAAACATGAAAAACAGACTGTGCTTGTTTGTTTACCTACCGTGTCTACCCACATAGTCCCTTGACTTGTAATTAGTCATAGACTCTTTCTAGCGAAGTTTGTTCCCTGCTCAATGAGAATAAACACCTCAGTATTGACCTTGCCCAATCAGTTCATCTAAAGGAGTCATATGAAAATATGGAGCTTTTTTCGGAAGCTGGTGAATACAGACAGTCTCAGTCCTTTAGGGATCTCAATGTCGTTGGACCTCTTATGGGTATGCTGGCGGACTTCAAGAATTATTGTTGGTTTATCTATTACTATTGCAGTCAGGCTGTGTCAAAGCACTATAAGCAGAAGTGGGGGGGTAGCCACACTTCCGTCCCTGGGAACATGAGCAAAGGTCTTCTCTCCACTCTTCACATAAAGCTTGAGTGAATGAAGAATTATTATGAAGTCTATGGACAAGAATGGCCTATTTTCCAACATTGCATTATTGCTCTGAGTTCTGCTAAGCTTAATGATGCACTAACGGTTGATCTCAGATCCGAGAGATGCTGAAGGATAAGCAGTTTGAGAATCCTTACTGTCAAGGAACTAAGAGCATGGGAAATATATATCAATCTGTCATGACTTTCTTGGTAACATATGGTCACAAGATTAACGAGAGGGTGAAGGCTCATGGGTATATGGAATATTCACTTGCTCCACAATTTCTTCCCTTCGAAGCAGTGAGTGGTACCACCAAGGTATTACGACGCTGGAGAACAACTGTTAAGTCAAGTGGTACCCTAACATGATGGTTGACATCTTATGGATACTCTTGCACTACATTCCGGATGCAAAGTACACGATAATGCTCACTTTTGACTGTCTACTGTTAGAACATATTAGGCAGATTTGAATAATCATAATTAAGTCATCGAGTTTAGAAGAAATCTCAACAGAATGCAGAAACGGTCGTTTCATCCTATTTTGAGAATCATAGGCAGTGCGCATCCATTACCGAGAATCGAACCTGGAGCGTTTCGATACGAAGCAAGCGTCATACCCAATGGACCAACGGATCTCGATGACGGAGAAGCGACCTAACAAGACTCGATATAGCGCCTCTCTTCACAGATTCCGCCGCGTAACTCATCCAAATGTACTTAGTCCAACAGAAAAAGTGCCCCCACGAGTACGTCTTCAATCTCCGAGCCGTTCATGTAGAGCATTAGAAGCCGGTTCAAGCAAGGATATACACATGATAAAAATCATATTAGGGGGATATGAATAATCATAATTAAGTAATTCATCGAGTCTAGAAGAATTCCTCCTCACCCCTCCCCCCACTCCGACAGAATTCAGAAAGTTGGTCATGTGAGTATGCCTCATGCGTTGTATCGAAACGATCGGGACCCGATTCTTGGTAGTGGATGCACACTGCTGATGAGTCCCAAAATAGGCCGAAATGGCCGTCCAGTGTTTTTGCATTCTATTGAAGATTCTTCTAGACTCGATGAATTATTTAATTATTAATACTATATATATATATATATATATATATATATATATATATATATATATATATATATATATAATAAATTCTCTCAGTGTTGTGTATTTATGTTATATTTTTTCTGTGTTATACCATTTTGAATATTTCATTAAATAAACATATTGCGTTACAAATATATGCATTATGGTAAAATAATCGGATGCGTAAAAACAAATAAGCTAGACGGGATAAAGCAAAATGTCTGGAAATTTGAATTCGCCACATCAAAATTAGCAAAATAAAGAAAAAAAAATCACGCTTGCCTCAGAGAAGTTTTTGTAGGAAAGTGACTCGTTACGCCTTCTCCGGCTAATGTTCTTAATTGACATGACGTGGAAAGACTATGATGAATCTACTGCTAAGAAAGTTTGTTTGCTGTGTCGTGCGAGACAATATTTCTCTCCAAAATCTATCTTACATATCTATTAGTTTACCATTCGTCCATGTTTAGAATATTGCGACTACATATGGTTCGGTACCCTTGCTATTTACGTTGATAAAATCCAAAGAAGAATCAGTAATATTATTGGTACTGATCTGGAGACTCGGCTTCAGTCACTTTCCAACTGCCATAAGGTTGCCTCTCTGTGTCTTTTCTAAAAATACTTTCAAGGTAATTGTTCGGATGAGCTCTTTGCTACGGTAAAAAATTTTGTAAAAATTTAAGCACAGTACTAGATTGATTTTGTAAAAAATTTAAGCACAGTACTAGATTGATGTCGAAATCTCATCAATTTAAAGTTGAGCTGGATATATGTAACCGTAAATTCTATGCGAAAAGTTTCTTTTCTCCTGATTTTTGCTTATGGGACTCCCTTCCGTCTCCATGCTTTCCAGCCAACGTTAATCTAATTAATTTAAATGCAAATGCCAATAGCTATCTATTATCTTCCTGGTGTTTCTGTTCCTAATACTGTCACACTCAGTAACCCACTTGTGTCTTAGTGGCTTTACTGCCTTGAATAGGGTGAAAGCGATTAAAACAAAACAAAAAACAAACAAATAAAACAATGTTATGAGTGCTATTTACCTTCATTATTTACATTATTCGAACTGTTATCCTCATCTTCATTGCCACATTCCAAATGTTTTAGCTTTTTCAGGTGATTAGAATTTCGAAGCGAACACTTTATGTCGTCCACCGGGGTAGATTGCTCTAGCTCCACTTCCGGGTGTCTCAGTTATTTTCTTTTAACTCAACTCTCCAAGTTTTTTGGGTCACCACTACTGTGGCCTTGTATTGAACTCACGACCCTTTGGAGTCACTGGATCTAACCAACGTCTTTATTCCCTAACAGCTTACAGCAGTGGTAAACCAAAAACTTGGACAGCTGAGTTAAAGGGAAATAACCGAGACATTCTGAAGAGGCATGGCATGCGGAACTAGAACAATCTACCATAGTGGATGAAATAAAGGGTTCGGTTCGAAATTCCAATCAGCTGAAGAAGGTCGGAACGTACAACAGCCGAAACGTTGTGAATGTGGCAATGAAGATGAGGATAAGAATCCGAATGTAAATAATGTAAGTAATCATAATACCTCATCTCAGAGATATAGACGGAGACAAGAAAAACTTTTCTATACTGACACGTTTCGTTTCATCCTCTGAGGGAAAAAAAAATTATCATATCCCCCAGGACACACGGCTCAGTGGTTAAAAGCGTTGGTTGAACCCAGTGACTTAATCCAAACAGTTGTGAGTGCAATACAGTTGTGAGTTCAGTTGAAGAGAGATAACTGATACTGAGACACCCAGAAGAGGCATGGCACGTGGAACTAGAATTATGTATTCCGATGGACGAAATAAAGGGTTAAGTTCGAAATTCCAATCGCCTAAAGAAGGCCGGAGCGTACAACGGCCGAAACGTTGTGAATGCGGCAATGAAGATAAGGATAACAGTCTGAATAATGTAAATAATGCAAGTAATCATGATACCTCATTTCTGAGATATATAGATATATAGAGAGACTAGACATAAAGGCCGGAGCGTACAACGGCCGAAACCTTGTGAATGCGACAATGAAGATAAGGATAACAGTTCGAATAATGTAAATAATGCAAGTAATCATAATGTAAATAATGCAAGTAATCGTAATACCTCATATAGACAGGGAGCGCTATTTAGTTTTATTATTTTTATTGGTCTTTGATCTCGATTTTGGAGTAGTTTTTGTTGTATATGTTTTATTTTCCATATTTGGACATCATAAAACCTACCTAGCGACCTTGTGTTAATGGTTAACAGTACAGAGTATAAGAGATACAGCAAAAAGACAATCTTTACTAAGGGCTACTGCGGCAGACATGAGACAGAACCTGGGACGAGCACAACTGGTCGCGACTTGCCTTGTCCCTGCCAAAAAAGAGCCCGTATTTGCTTAGCATGTAAAGCTACTGCAGTTGAAATGAGGGAGAAAAAAAGCACTTACCGCTCTGCCGTAATCCGTCCTCGGCCAGATAACGTAAAAGAATGAGGGAGGACTTGCATTGCATTTTTTTGCAATAAAAGATGCAATGTATTATGGGACAGGGACGCAATGAATTATGGGATCACATGAATACGCAAGGGATTATGGGTATATGGACAAATATAAAAGCAACTACTTTTTCCCAGTGCAGGGAGTTCTTCGAGTGACGTTCACGGTTGGCAGCTAGAACAGTCTGTTAGTGTGATTTTGAGACAGAACTCAAGAAGAAACGACTCGAGGTTGGAAGAGTTTGAATTTACTCGCTGGTTGCTGTTTTCTTTATTCGCCACAGCTACAAAAGACAGGAAGTTGTTAAAAAAATAGGATCGCCAGCATCCCCCTAGAAGATTTTGAAATAATGTCAATCACCATCAAATTGTCCCTCCTTTCCATAAGGACAATAATGTTTTCCTCTTTACGTCCTTGTCATTTTCGATATCAAATTGACTGGTCCTTTCGTTAATAGCTTGTCGCTTTGCCGACTTCATTCACTTATCGACAATGGAACTATTTCTTTTAACGCTCTTAACTGGGTCAAAACCCTTTCGCTTCCAAGGTTAGGTTCGTCATCTCTTTATTAATTTATAATTCAATTGCAGACTTATAATTGTTTCGTATTTATTTTTTTCTACCGCTGTAATCAATTTTTTCTTACTCTTTTTCGCTCTTTGTTAATATTATATCCTTTATTTCTTTGTAAATCAACTTTTTTTTTCCTTTTCACGTTTTTCTTACTTTTGCCTTTCTGTAATCACTTGACTCCATGCAGAGAATTGCTACAAGGTCAAAATAAGCCGAAGGGACAATTTACACTCCTTTGAGTTGCCTAGAGATTTAGGCAGTAATGTATTTTATACAATTCATCAATGAAGGAATGTATTCAATATTCAAACAGGAAAGAAAAATAAAACAGAAGTGTAATGTAATCACTTGATGGTATAATAAAATACAAATATTCAACTAGAGGAAATAAATGTCAAAACATCTCAAATTCTTGTCAGAATTTTTGTAATAGTACTTAGATGCTCGTATCCAATTATAAGCTGCTTACTTTCGCGGCAAGTCAATCCCTATTGCAGACGTTTGCTCAGGCGCATTTGTGTTTGTTCAACATTCACGGAGCCAACCTGTTGTTTATATGGCAGCTTTAGCAGACTTTAATTACAGTTTTTGGGAAATAGCGCATTATCTGGTATGATTAACAGATTGAACAAGGCCATTACGTTCAAACCCTCGGACACGATGACTTGTGACTTCGTGCTAGCACAACCATCGACGACTTCCGAATAGTTTCTTCTATGAAATTTCCTTCACAAGTCTTGGATCAAAGCTTGGTCTTGTTTTTAACACTTTACAAAGTTATCGTACGCCAGTATCGGCTGCCCGTAAGGATGACATCAAGACATCACCTTCCTGTAATTGACCCCGATGAAATTTGAACTTTAATCCCTTGTCTCATGGTTGGAAAGGGAGCGTTCTAAGCACTCGACCACACGATCAATTCATGTAATAAATTTAAACTCTGCCTAGAGTGGCGACCTTTTATATTTGCCGGGTCATCTTTTGGTACTTTAAATTTTTTAAACACTTTTTGTCGAGATTTACAAACTACGTTTAATTCAGTCTATATTTCTGCGATGAGGTATTATGTACATTATTCGGACTATCATCCTCATCTTTGTTGCCATATTTATCACAACGTTTCAGTTCGACATACCAATCACCTCAAGAAGATCGGACCGTACAACGGCCCAAACTTTGTGATATATATGGCAACAAAGATGAGGATGATAGTCCAAACAATGTAAATAGAGTACGTTTAGTTCAATTTAGCAAACCAATCGATGAAATTTGAATAAGCTGATTTGTTTGGAAAAACACTTTGACAAAAAATCTACTTCTCGGATTAGTAATTTCTTAATTTAATTTTATAGGACTTCATGGTAAACAATATTTTTTAAGAATTTTTTTTTCTTTAACAACGTAGAATAAATTCTTAGGATTTTATACTCTAGAGCATGCAACATACAAGTGAGCATGATTTTTTTTTTCTGAAGCCAAATTGCAACGTTTTTGAAGGGTTTGGTCTTGTGATTTGTTTATAGTTCTAGGAACCAAAAGGCGAACTGGAAACTGGATGTATGTCCATACGAAAGGATATACGCATGGTTTAGGAATAAACTTTATTTGTGACGCAAATGGGTATCCAACCATGGCTTATTGTCAAAACTGACTAGTCGGTTAGAAACTGCTTGATGGGCCCGGCCGTAAGTTTGCAAAGTTTTCAGAATCGCTAATCGATGCTTTAATTCGAGAGATGGCAAACCAATAACTCAACATTTTAGTGACCCAAGAGGAGTCAGTGAAACAACGTCATGAAATATGACTCACCGTGAACGATATGAAATCAACCAGCGAGAATTAATGGATATCAGTGCTGTATAGGTAAAGATGGAGACAAGAAAGTATGATCCTGTTTGCACTTCTCCCCAAAATTTGGTTTTCGATCGGTCAATGTCTGGCTATTTTACAGCGTGTGACGGACAGACGGTTTGACTTGTTTTGGTTTGGTTTGTTATGGTTTGGTTTGGTTTGGTTTGGTTTACGGCATATCAACCTCAATGGGTTATTTAATGCCGACAAAATTTTTATTGTAGGTATTTTTTTTTTTTTTTTTGCAAAAATCTATTTCTGGTAATATTTTTCCTTCAAATATGTATATCTGATAATATTTGTTTTTCAAAAAAATGTATAGCTGGTAATATATTTCTTTTCAAAAATGTATTGCTGGTAATATATTTCTTTTCAAAAATGTATAACTGGTAATATATTTCTTTTCAAAAATGTATTGCTGGTAATATATTTCTTTTCAAAAATCTATTGCTGGTAATAGTTTTTTTTACAAAAGTGTTTTTCTGGTAATAATATTTTTACAAAAATGTTTTACTGTTATTAAAACCTATTTTTACACGTTTTGACTCCGGTTTCGGGGGTGGGGGGTATCTATTTACCCATAGCTGGAACTCTAACAGGTGCTACCACTCCGGGTCAGGGTTGACCTAGGAACACCAGAAATTAAGAGGTGGTTCCACGCACCTCGGAACCTCCTTAACAGAGGACTTGCTATTGGACGTAGTTTATCTTCTTACCCAAGACGCGGATGTAAGTTATCGTCATACCCAGGACGGAAGACGGACGGACAAACGAAAATCACAGAATATAATATATATATAGATAAATGGGTTACTCATATATTTATTGATATTTTTTAATGATAAACTTGTTGCTTTATCTTAGTTGCTAATGTTTTAATTCTAGGTTCATACTTTCTTGTCTTCAGCTCAACGCATGCAGCAATCATATCAAGGCGATTACCGTGGGTTGATTTCATATCTTTCCTGCCAAGCCATATTTCATGACGATATTTCACTGACACATCGTAGATCACGAAAAAGTTGAGCCGTGAGTCAGTGGTTCGCCGTCTTTGACCACGAGGATTAATGTATTGGTTATCAATTATGAAGACACTGGAATGAGAACAATCTTGTACTGTAGATTGAATAAAATGTCCTGGTCCAAATTTCCGGTGATTACACGGATCGACAGACACCTAAAAATGTCTGAGAGGGCACCGTATGAAATGTTATGAACTTAACAATAAAGATGAGGTTAATAGTCCGAATGTAAATAATGTAATATCATAAGTTTCCATCTTAAATTTAATGATATATATATATATATATATATATATATATATATATATTTAAATTCCCAGATCAAATCTATGGAAAAAACAGATTGGTATAAAATGACAATTGGAAAAAAATCTTAGATTTTGCCGACGCGTTTCGTCTTCCGACTTTTTCATGGCAAAAATGAAATCGAAAGGTTTTTTGTTGTTATAGTTACATTAAAAATCCAAATTTAAAAGATAGAGGCTTCTGTCCAAGCTTTTGTTTTTTGTGGTTAATGTGAATTACCTTTATAGTAAGGGATTTTTTCCATGTCGACAACATAGTTAAATTCGCAGATCAATGTAACTATAACAACAAAAACATTTCGATTTCATTTTTGCCATGAAAAAAAGTCAGAAGACGAAACGCGTCGGCAAAATCTAAGATTTTTCCAATTGTCATTTTATATATATATATATATATATATATATATATATATATATATATATATATATATATATATATATATATATATATATATATATATATATATATATATATATATATATATACATATATATACATATACATATATGTACACACATATATACATATATGTACACATATATATATATATATATACATACATATATATATATATATATATATATATGTATATGCATATACACACACACACACACACACACACACACACACACATATATATATATATATATATATATATATATTAATAACTATACACAAGACATATACCTACGTTTTGGTGTGCGACTTAAGTTTTCCTGGATTTCCAGCTCATCAGGCACAAAGTATATCATGTTTTTATAAAAATACAAAGATGTCACATGGGAGGAACGCTGCTTCATACACCAAAAATAAAATAGTACAAATGGTAAATTTAAAAGCAGTAATTCGAACTTGCTCTGTAGCTAAATAGTATAGCACGTCAGGCTAATGTAGGACCAGTCAGTCTGTTATGTGCCATGCGTGATGCACGCTTGGGCGATCATGTACTTTTCGATACATGACTGACGAGGCAGATATTTTTTCCGCATTAGTTTGCCATTTCTTTCTGCGATAGAGCAGTTGCCATCTAAGGCTATAAAACCCGGTCTGTCCTGCGATTTACCCATAGCTACGAGGTATAGAAGAGGATTAATACCTTTCGAAAGGGTATTAAAACGTAAGTGAATGTAATGCATTTGACTGGAATTCGAACTCGGCTCTCCGATTTCTCAGTTCGATCCGTGTTGGATACAAGTTCCATTTCTATCGGAGGACACATATTTATTGTTTATACGCTATTTTTGTAGATACAGTTATTTAAGTAAATTCTCTGTTTATAATAAACAGTTGTAACAACATGTACCAGCTTGAATGTCCGAGAAATTTCATAGAAAATATGTGTTCTTCGACAGGAATCGAATCCATGTAGGATACAGGTTCGATTCCTGTACCCTTGCTGTCAGACAACTGCTGCGACCACATCCCCCCCTTACATCTGGTCACCTAATTCCCGAGGCTGCAACCTCCTTGATTATTATTTGTGGGGCTCTGTTGAACGAAGACCAACATCACTACTTGTAACACCAAAAATGAACTAAGGTAAGGATTATGGCAGCATTCACCAACTTAAACAAGGATAGCTTCCAGAAGAGTTGCAGGAGATTCCGAAGTCGTCTAGACGAGTTTGTTGAAAAAATATTCTTTAGTATTTCAATATATTTTTGTGCAGTTTTGGTAAATATATAAGTGAAAATGAGATGTCAGTGTTATTTTCTTTTGCGTAATTTTCACAACAATTTATCCATCACATCGTGTACTTTGCTTAACTTTTGGAAGTCATCTTTCGCTATCCCAACACGTCTTCGGATTTCGGTGTCACAGTTTCCGTCCATTTCCTAGATAGCTAATATTTTGTACTTACGTAAGTTTGCTTGTGTCTTTGTGCGTGTGTGCACGCGCAAGTGTACCCCGGCGCGTGTGTGCATATGTGTATGAGAGTTCGTCTGTCTGTCTGTCTGTGTTTGTGCATCTGTGAGTGCGTGTGTGTACTACGAACAGGTTGGTTTGGAGAAAACAACAGAAAAATATCAGAATACACGTTAATGGCGAAAGATTTTGCTGCCGAAATATAACATTGTAAATAAATCCAGAAGTATTATATTCGCGGTTAATAAATATCGGTCATACTTCAGTGCGTCTTGTAAAATCTACAATCCTTTCAAATTAACTTCTTCATAGCATTTATCTTAAAAATGCAAAAACAACAGCCCCCCTCCAATTACAAACACACGTCCATATATGAAGTAATTTGTGTCTGTGTTACCATTAATTTTTTTCATTGAACCAAACGTCTAAAAGGATGTAAGTATATATTTCATAGTTTATAAATAAAAATATATCAAATACGTAAATTATTAAAAATGTTGGAGGATGTTCAAGCTAAAAGACGACAACCCACTATCAATAAAATTTATTTCTAAGTGGACACATTTAAGCACTGTCACGTTAAATTATACTCTCGCGCCATAACACTTGAACTTACGTTCATTTCAAACGACATACACGATCCAATGGCTGCTCCTTGCCTTTTATCCATCCTTGGAAATGATTAACGATAGTCGAAAGTACTTGGAACATTAAACGTAAGTTTCTTCCTGATATCAAACGATTTATGCGACATCAGGTGAAATTCACCAAAAGGTTTAACAGACATTCCTTACCCATTCGATTCCATAAAACATGTTTAAGCGAAAGATTGCCATCCAGATGCACTATTTAAATTATATATAAAATCTCGAGCCACTTCGTCAAAGCTGATCAAACAGCAACAGATCTGAACAAAAAGCCTTCCTGATTAGGCCTAGAATATTTCAACGCCCTCTCGTACATACATATATATATATATATATATATATATATATATATATATATATATATATATATATGTGTGTGTGTGTGTGTGTGTGTGTGTGTATTGCTTAAACGTTATTTTTTAATCAGCATCACCCCATGCAAGACAGTAACGACATAAGGCGTCTTGAAGAATTAGGAACAGAAACGTTAACAACGAGTGAGAAAAGAAAAGCGTGATGAGGAGGACAGTGGATAGCGATTGACATTGCAGTTAAATTTTTTGCAGATTAAATTTGGCTGGAAAGCATGGAGCTGGAAGGAATTTCCACAAGCAAGATGTGCGAGAGACAAACTGTTAGCAGAGAACTCACGGCGACATCTAATGTAAATAAATACTTATTTATTTTCGTCTGCCGACCCGAACATTCGAGGAATCTAATTAAAGAAAAGTACGCGCAAAATGTCAAATTTTATAACATGAAATAACATAGTCTGTCTATATTTCTGAGATGAGGTATTATGTAGAGTATTTAAATTAGTCGGACTATTGTCCTCATCTTTGTCGCCATATTTCTCACAACGTTGTACGCTCCGGCCTTCTTCAGGTGGTTGGAATTTCGAACCGAACCCCTATTTCCGCTCACTGGGGTAGATGTTCTTTGATGGATGTCAGTTATCAGTTATCTCCTGCTAATTTTCCCTCTGAAAGTTCTTCACTGCCTTAACCGGGTACTGAACTCACATTCTTTGGGTCTGTCACTGGATCTAACCAACGCCTTTATCCACTGTGCCATGTGTCCTTGAGAAGATCCGGTCATGAACTTCTGGGTATTATAAACCTAATGTTTTCAGCAACTATCTTTTCCAGTGCTCATATTGCAATTTTGCTGTTAGCATGTTTTTACAAATTCAGAGATGATGACGTAATCAACTAACGTCTTTTAACGAAAAAATTAATTGTCTAAATAAATTCAATTTCTTCAGAAATTTTAGATTTAAGAAGTATAATTAAGTATACCTAAACCTAACTGGAAGTCAAAGAAATTATGGAGGATTATTTCAAATATATATATATATATATATATATATATATATATATATATATATATATATATATATATATATATATATATATATATATATATAGAAAAAACTAGGTAATCCGTATGGGTAAACCTAAGGAGGATAAAATCCAGAGAGCTCAATGTAAATCCAGAGCAAGTAATTTGAATAAAAACAGACCACTTTAAGGTTCCATGTAATAAATTATTTTATGTAATAAATTATTTCACCACAGCCCTTTTAAAGGACTGCGGATCATCAGACTTTACTTCCAAACAAAAAATGAAATGAAAATTTACACATTTTTGACGGGCCGTATTAAAGATATGTAAATTAACGAAGTGAGGAAGTGAGGGGGGAGAGAGAAGAGAAGAGATGAGTGAGTTAGCAGATATTGACACATTTAAACGCTAACTCACTCATGTCTTCTCTCTCCCCCGTCACTTACTCTCTTCGTTAATGTAAATTTTCATCTTGTTAATAATACATTATCACTTGTTTGTCGATATATTAGTTTCATTTTTTATTTATTTGTTTATTTGTATTTTATTAACCGGACACACATGCAAGTCCGCCATTTTTGTTGTGTGGATAAACATTCCAGCAAACACGTATTTCCCAACTCAAACACCAACGTATATATTCCCGCAACAATTTCGTCCCCACATCATCCACCATTTACCTCGACTTAAAGTTAGCCAGAAGTATATTTTTAAAAAAAAAAAAAAAAAAAAAAAAAAAAAAGCTGGGGTACTAACGACATTTTTACTTTGTTTTAAATACTTGTTGCAAAATAAAATCCTTACATTTGCCTTGATGAAGTTTATCAGAGGACGAAACGCGCCGGTAAAGATAAGTTTTCCTTTTGTTCTTTATTTATATATTTATGTGTTGGTGTATTTGTGTTTATATATAAATAGATAAATCATGTGCGTGCATTTTATACTTTGTCCGGATTAATTGTCACTGCAATATCTGACACTGAATCACTGAGGCCACAGCCCCGTGGAGGTTTGAGTCACTAATATTCCCGGTGTTCGGCACGCTTTTCGTAAACTTCGCTGTTCAACTCAATACTATTGCGTTGTGTCAAATAGTGATTATTGATCAAAAGGTTTTCCTCGGTCAATAACTAAGAAGTTTAATGCAGGATTGAATCCAGCATTGGAGATGAACTCACACGTTGTTTCATAAAAGACAAGACGAAAAAAAAATCCCCTGCGCATTTTTCGCCAATGAACAAAGTTATGCTAAAATGAACATATCAAAAGTAGTTCTTATAACTATAATTACCAATGTATTCAATAATATATCTTTAGCTTTTAATACATTTCCGTCAGTTTTCAGCTGAAGGTAGACAGTTCGAATTCCAGTTGATTTCGTTAGATTAACAAGTGCAAATACCTCTAGGAAAGGAATGAATCCATCTCTTCTCTCCTCAGCTATGAGTTAAATAGCAAGAAAGTCTGAATCCTTTAGTCGTCTATTTACATTATTCGGACTATTGTCCTCATCTTTGTCGCCATATTTATTACAACGTTTCGACCGTTGTACGCTCCGGCCTTGTTCCGGTGGCTGGAATATCGAACTGAACCCTTTGTTTCGGTCACTAACTAACACCTTTATCCACGTGGATAAAGGCGTTGGTTAGATCCAGTGACAGGACCCAAAGAGTGTGAGATCAATACCCGGTTAAGGCAGTGGAGAACTTGGAGAGGGGAATTAACTGGAGATAACTAATAACTGATATCCATTAAACATGGCACGTGGAACTAGAACAGTCTACCCCAGTGAGCGAAATAAAGGGTTCAGTTCGACATTCCAACCACCTGAAGAAGACCGGAGCGTACAACGGCCGAATAATGTAAATAGTGTAAACAATACCTAATCTCAGAAATATAAACAGATCCTTTAGCGTTGTTTGGTAACCAGTCTACGACAGAAAGAAACAACAGCCTACTGCGGGGAAATATTATCCCTAGTCAGTCATGAATCGAAAGAGACATGATCGCCAAACGTGTGTATCACGTAGGGTACTCTCTTCGATTTCCAATTTCGAGCCGTTATTCCTTACACTACCCGTGCAACCAATATTACAGCACTTGGTATTCCGAAGCAGTTACCCATCTAGGTACTGACTAGGATCAGCGCAGCTTAACTTTGATGCTTGCACGAGAACAGGTGTTTTAACGTGATATGGAAGTTTGGCTAGACAGCATAGTCTGCGTTGTTATTTCAACTATAACTTGTGGGGAGGAGAGATAGATTCATACATTTCCCAAGGGTATTTGTAAGAAAGCGAACGCAACAACCTTGACGGGAATTCGAACTCTGCTTGCTGATATCTCACTCCGAGCTATTAATTATAACACCACCTGCACACTTTGTATTTTTAAGTTAGACGTCCATTAAAATACGTTCATCCCGACTGGACATTAACTTTTTCATCACTTTTTGTGGTTAAACACCCAGAGATATTAATTACTTAGTGTCCCCCTTACTGAAAAACGCGCTTTGTTTTCATTTCGTTCTCCGCAAAACGCTGAGTAACAGCTGCTTTTCAGCAATGCTATTTCATTTTAGATTATTGCTATGTGCTATTCTTCATGAAAAAAAGTCTGTTTCACATATTGTATGATTTGTATATCTATGCGGGTAAGTATTTTCGTTCTTATGCATTAAATTAGGTTAAAAAAATGAGAAAAATAATTACACGCTTGGTATATAATAAACCTAGCTTTGTTCGCCAAGGTACCAAAAACGATGAAAATGTGGAGTAGAAAGATTGTGCTGCGTTAGTCTTTTATAAAAGTCTGATTTGGAAATCAGTACTCGAAACGCAGGGTGTGGCAGCAATACCTCCCACATATACCTCCCAGAAATACCACTTACTGTTTTACCATTATGTGGGAGGTGGTATTTGTGGGAGGTTTTCTGCTGCACCTTGTACTAATATTTACCTAGTTTTGAATATCGGTGAGAATTGAGCTCCCGAGTTGCGTGAATGTAACCCACATGAATGCACACACGTAAATATAACTTTTATTGACTGGAAGTGGAAACGGTGTTTATATATCAAAGTACAATTTGGGTTAAGATGTGTGTTTACCGATGAGAAACACAGTCTCAGGGCAAGAGGCGATGTTTTAAACCTGGATCACTAGTAAACAATGGGGATGGGCGAGATACTTGGTTTTGTTTAACAGTGTTTTGATTAAAAGGTTGAATCAATGTTTAGATTTCCCAAAGTATAATTTTGGTGAAGCGAGAAGAACTCGTGATTGAGATAAGGTAAATAATTGGAGAATTGGTTTACATGTCAAGGGATAGTTTTTAGCACTCGTGGTAGCTACGTGCCGGGCCGAGGGTCAATTGTGATCAGCTGATCTTTTTTCTATATTAACTCGAGTTTTTACTAATAAAGCAGAGTCGGGGAAAGAGACTGTAGTCGAGAGAGTCACGAGACTATCGTCGCAGTCAGTCGAGAGATTTGCGGGAGAATTTTGGAGGAGAGAGAGAAAACTAACCCCTGTTCTGAGAAGTCTGTATGAGACGGGACTATTAGTCATAAACCTACCCCAGGCGATTCAATACGCGTTTATCACACACAAACCCTCTCTCTGTTGGAAATTCGCTGGATGCAATTTGTCTTTTTCTTTTCTCATTTATGTTAAATGTTTTTATTCTCCCTGTAACCTCTGTTCTGATGTTATCTTCTTATATAAAAGACATCAATATTTCCCCCATTGTTGTCTGGCTTCTGCAGATATTATTTTTTGTTTTATTTTGCCACATTCTAAACTTCCTACCGCCAACTCTTACAGCCGTGTCCACATTCCCAGTCGAGCGTGAACGCATGGACAACACCCCACTTACAGTGTGGGCAGCTAGCAGGACTTGACCAGTTGACCGGTCGAAATAATCTACGGTTACTCAGGAAGCGTACGGCCTGTTACCCCTAAGTTCGGTTCGGACCGAGGGGACACCTCAACGCAAAGAGGAAGTCGCCGGAGATTGTGGGGCTGAGGACGAAATGGTAGAGAATAGGTAAAATCGAACTCCGGTCACCTAATAAAACCTGGATTTCCTTACCACTATACAGTGGGCTATGATAAGTTTTTAGCCAGTCTTAATTACAGCAATTTTGGGTTGTGCAATAACGTATATTCTTTTTTTCAAACAATACCCTGTTAATATCAAGCTATGAACAATAGTAGACATATGTTTTGCAATGAAAGTTCGCAGAAGTAAGGAAATTGGTGAATTTTAACAAGGACAAATAAATGGCATCAGTTTGGCAAGTCAAATAGAGAAATTGCTAGGTTTTTCCAAGTTAATCATCAAAAGGTTAATAATATTGTCAAGAAATTTAATGAAGAAAGACATTGTCGTGTGGAACAGTGTTCAGGAAGACCAAGTATCGTAGAGGGAAGTCATCAGAAACAGTCCTCAGAGCGTCAATTATGCAACCAACAGCATGGAAGTGTCGCCATATGGTGTGACGAAGTCTCTGAAAGAGCTAGGCAAAATAGTGTTGCAAGAAACAAGACCTTGATTTCCGAGGTTAACAGGAACCTGCGTATGGACTGGGCGAGAGAATTCGAGAGCAAATATGAATTTTAGCAGTCTGTAATACTGTCAGATTAAAGTAAATTCTGCCAATATTCGAATTCGAGATAGGCTTATGTTTGCAGAAATCAGAATGAGATTTGGAACACTGAATGTCTGCAGACGACCGTGAAACATGGAAGGATTGGAGTAATGGTGTGGGGCGCTGTCTGGTTTGGAAGGAAATCTGGGCTGGTTCTTGTTGTTGAGTGGTTTAATGGTCCAAAATACTGTCAAATATTAAAGAAAGGACTACTCCCACTATTTGAAACCAATCTGATTGACAAGAATGTCGACATTATCAAGAACATGGATCGTTATGTCATGCTAGTAAAGTAGCAAATGCCTGGAAGGAATCGCAAGGAATCAAGTCACTGCCATGGGTAGCCTAAAGTCCTAATACGAATCCGATAGATCACGTTTGGGAGCACGTTCACCGAAAACTTCGAGAGCGTGCAACCAAAATCACGTCAACCCTTAAAGGAACATAGCTAAAGGAATGGCAAAATATGGATCAAATCCATAAAAATGTCGAATATAAGAGCTGAAAGTAGAAAATGGAGGACCTACTTCATACTAGTTCCAAATACTGTTTATTTATGTTGAGTAGGGATTATGTAATTAAATCTTGAAATTGGATCTAGTTTATTTCTCCTAGATAAAAAATTTTCTTAGGTCGCTGTATGACGGAGGATTTTACTTTAATAATAAAAAAGAAAACAAAAAAAACAATGCAATTTTTTTTTATACATCTCAACAGAAATTGATCTGATGTTTTAAATGGGTATGAACCCCTTATGGATTGCCAAATAGCCTGATGTTATTAAATATATTTCAATCGGAATTATTTAAAGAAAAATCTAAAATATATTTGTTTGTTCTTATAATCTGCTGAATATGTGATAAACAAAAAAAAAAAAAAAAATTTAGCTTTCTTTACCATTTCCAAATCCTTATAGAAAATTTGAAGAATTGCTCCACGTATATATCCGCAACGTGTACAGCAATATTATTACAGATTAATGGCTCTCTCAAAAAGCATTACTTTCAGCGTGAAGTGATTTTTTTTTTTAAATATCACTTCTTTTTTCCTTCTTTTTTAAAATAAACAATATTTAATAACGCCAATCAAATGTTATGTTTGACGCATTGAGCAGATCATTATGATCGGAATAGAAAACTAGACTTTATGAACATTGAGTCAATGAATTCTTTTCTTCATTTCAAAATAAGACAATAGTTACTACCGAACACTCTCTCTCGCTCTCTTTCTCTCATTTTATCTCTCTCTCTCTCACTTTATCTCTCTCTCTCTCTTTAAAGAGAGTCATTCACACCTGTAGTTCACTGCTACAAAACAAGCAGGGATTTTCTTCTACTGATGATGGCTATGGTAGCCGAAACTAGTCAAGAAATTTAATTGAAATAATAAAACAAAAATATTAATATACAACCCAGTGGGGCTGAAATTTTTAATTTGTTAATATTTTTATTGCTCAAAAATATATATATATATATATATATATATATATATATATATATATATATATATATATATATATATATATATAATTATTATTTAAAAAAATTATAACATAAGTATGTTATAAAATCACTACAAAAATAGCCATTTAGTTTCAACACCCTCGGTGTCTTATCAAGTGATGATGTTGAAGATAAAATAAACGGTTTTAAAAGTTTCAGATTAATTAACGATCCTACACTAGGGGGAAACATTGTTAGAAAAGCTAGAATAACCAATCAAAAACCAAGTATAGAAAGATTCAAAAGCTTGACAACGAAATCATATTATAATAGCTATTTAAATCTTTAAAATACGGGTAATATTAAAAATAATTTATACTAACCAATAATTATAAAATTATATGACAAAATTTAATATTAAAATTAAAAACTGCCAATTTTAAAATCCAAATTTAATCACATACATTTGTTATTCAATTTATTTCTTCGTTGAAATTACGTTCGACAAGGAATTATAATTTTTTTATAAATAATAATTATATCTGCTCTACTTTGTATTGAGCACTCTTTTAAGAATAGTAATTGTTGGTTATTGAATTCATTCCGTATATGCCAATTATATACTTGGGTATATATATATATATATATATATATATATATATATATATATATATATATATATATATGCAAGTTTCATTAAAACAACTGCGGTTAAGTTTTTTATTTAATTTTTATTGTGTTCATTTATATTTTTTTTCTTTTCTAAATATGTAGAAATTCTGTATGGATTGTTTCTAGACTTATCTAGACTTATAGGAATGTTTTCTTTTACAAACACGGTGACCATATTGTGGCCTTGATCATAGTTGATGTTATTGAGTGTTGGGTTTTTCTTTTTTATTATTAGGGCTTCCATTATTTTTAGCATTTTTGTACATGCGGATGAGGATAATGCTATTATATTTGTATTGCCAACGAGTATTTTGAGTTTTGGTCTGATATATATATATATATATATATATATATATATATATATATATATACACGTTTGCTCATGACTATCTATCTATCTATCTATATATATATTTATCTATCTATCCTGCCGGAGAGCACATTTTTCTTTATTAAGTTTACCCCAGATCGCAGGCCGGTCGTCGAAATAAGCACTGTTTAAAAAACTGAGCATTTATGCAAATATGAGTATCAAGTAAAAACAACATCTGAATATATATATATATATATATATATATATATATATATATGTTGAAACGACTGTACACACATACACACACTCACATGCACACACATATCCATAGTTGAGATCACTGTGTCAATGCATATTCCGCAGTACTATTCTTATCTATGCAATGTGTGCTTCACCATAGCTACATGCCGTCGTGTATTCAAAGTTATCGTTCTGCAAGTTTGGTTGCCAACCAAGGCTACACAACTTAGACTATACTAATATTTAATCCATAGGTGGAGATTTTGAACTCAGAACTATCCTTCCTCAGGTTTTAAAAAATGTCAATTTTGAAACTTATCATTTGTGCCCTCTTACTTCTTTAAGTAATGAACTGCATTCATATTTAGGATTCTTACTGAAATTTGTTTTCGTCAGCTATAAAATTATTTACAAAATATCTGTAGATGAAAGCCTAAAATTACGTACAACATATTTAGAGTTCGGCATTAAATAATCCAGAGAGGATGATATGCCGCTAAATTAAAACTAGAAAATCAAAAGTAAAAATATTAAATATATATATATATATATATATATATATATATATATATATATATATATATATATATATATATATATATATATATTATATATATATATTTCACAAAGTTGTTTGAAATATCAAGCTAAAGCAAACACCAACTCGATTTGACTGAAATTAGAAATAGAAAGAATATCGGGAAATAGGTTACGTGTGATTTTACTGCCCCCAATGGTCACTTGATAGGTCTACACCAAGGAAAGTTGGCTCACAGGGTTATGCTAGACAATTTTTCTTGCCATAATGTATATTATATATTTATAAGTCTACCATTCGTTTTTGCTTTGAATATTGCTGCCACATCTGACCTGGTGCTTCATTTATGAATTCAGAGATCCATGAAAGAATCCAAGAAAACTATGCAATGTTACTGGTCTTGACTTGGTATCTCAGCTTCAGTCACATTCCCACAGACATAACGTTGCTTCTCCGTGTCTATGAATACTTTCATACATATTTTTGTTCTATGGTACCCTGAACTTTATTTTTACTTTCTTTGCATGTGTACTTCATTTCATTCCATTGTCTTCCTTCATTAACTTTGTTGCATTCTGGGAAACATTGGATATTAACATCTCAAAATATGTGACAGTCTTGTTTAGGCAACAGCACGGATGTAAATGTAAAAATTATATTAAATCAATTGGTAGGTCCGCAGCTAATTATGTTGGTTCACTGTGTCATGATAGACAATTTTTCTCACCAGAATCTATCTTACATATCTATAAGTCTGCCATTGGTCCTTGCTTTGAATATTGCTGCCACATCTGGTCGGGTGCTCCTGCTATGTATTTAAAAATTCTTGATAAAGTCTAAAGAAGAATCTGTAATTAGTTTTCTTAGCTGATCACTTGTGCTTGCTGTAATCTTCAACGCTCTCCATTTGTGAATCTCTTTTGGAAATAATAAAAAAAATCCCAAAACGGCTCTGGGAAAGACAATTTTAATTTTTTAGTCGACCTGTTTTCAGCCACTTTTTAAAGCCCGCGTCACATTGCGTATTAATTTACTACGTGGAATGGTGGTGTCATTGCTGTAAAATTTCTTGGGCCCCGTCAGGATATGTTGAACAGGAAATAGTACTGTTTGCAGTAATTGGGTTACTGGTGAGTTAAGAGCATTTAAAATTTGTACCCTCAATATTAGCACGAGGAGAAGAAATACATTACAAAATACGTTTAATCTCCTCCAATACCTTATGTCATATTTAAAGCTAAACAGAAAGCCCATCAAATTTCTAAAAGTAAAAGAGTGAACGGTAAAAAATACAATTGAAAAATATTTTATCTAAATATAACAGGAAATTAGTTACAACTACTACTGAAGCAACGAGAAATAGTAATAAAAAGAATGATATTAAACTAAACTATGGTTACATTCTCCGAAACAGATCGCGTAATCTGTATGAACAAGTAAAACCCTTGGTCTACCCTATTTCACTCACAAGCCTAAGGAATGGTTTTCAGGAAGTGTCTTCCACCACCTTCTATGAATGAGATTCGAACCCAGGTCTCATCATCAAAATGCCGACGTTCTAACCACACAGCCACGTGCCCATACGTGGCTATATGCAAACATACATACTTGCATACATTTTCTTTGAACTAAATTTTTACGAATGGATATATATTGAATATAAACTAATATTTTCTCATGTATATTTTTTCTCGTAGGATATTTTCATGACGTTGCAACCACACCAATGTTGGCGGCGAAGATGACAGTTACAGAAAATCAGTTCCTATTATACGTATTTCAAAATCATAACGCATGAAAAAAAAACGAAAAGAGACAGAGAGAGAAAATAAAAGTCAGGTATATTGGTAAAAATGGAGTCGTAATAAAATTAGAAGTGCAAGTAGCAAGCGGATGTGAGAGAAAAGTGACTAAAGAGTATGGTAAAAGAAGAAGAGATGGAAAAAAAAGAAAATTTAAAAAGAAAAGCAATAACGACAAACGAGGGTAAGAAGAAGATCTTGCTAGAAAAGAAGAAGAAAACATGGCGGGGGTAGTTTTTTATGGAGGCGGTTACAACGATGGGGAAGGAAAATGGAGGGAAAAACAAAAAGAAAATGGATGGAAAATTAAAAGAAGATGAGAAAATTTCAATTCTATAAACATCAGCACACGAATATCTGTCACATTATTAGTATTAATAAAATAATGTTCATTTAAATTCTATCAGAGCTAAAGCAAATTGACGTCAATCATTTGAAGAGTTTCAAAGGTGTCAGTTGCTATAACGCAAGCTTATAAGTATACTTAAATATCTGCCATATATATATATATATATATATATATATATATATGACTTAATGTATATATATATCCATTCGTAAAATATATATATGAGAAAATTTGGAAAAATTCTATTTTGACATTTTTCGCCGTTGAATCGTCTTCATCATCAAAAAATATTTCAACGAAATATACATTAGCGAAAAAAAAAAACCTTATTCAAGTTAAACATATGGACGCTTCTGTTTATTTTAACTGTATCGTTTTAGAAATTAGATTATAACTAAATTCAAATATATTTCGTTTTATTTCTTTATTCCTTTTAAATTTGACGCAACCCACTTTGTTAGAGTGCTATTTCAGGAAGAACAGGCGTCAAATTGAAATGGCACGGTTGTATAATGGTCATAGTGGATTCCTTGACATTCATAAATAATTTCCACGCATCTTGGTTTGAGTCAATGATATTAACGTGCGGAACCTATAATTTAAAATAAATAAATGAATAAATAAGAAAAAAAGTTACATGAAATTAATTATAATCTAATTCCTAAAACGAAAATCCAGCAGTTTAACGCGAATCAGGCTTTGTCTTGCTTATGTAAATTTTGTTGAAATATAATTATTATTTTTTATTTTTTTTTTTTTTTTGATAGCGCCGGTTCATATTTTAAAAAGATGTTTTCCAGATTAAAACTGTGATTGCGAAAGATGCAGTGGCATAAAAGTACATTGAGTATGTACATATTAATGGGAGAGATTTGATTTTGGACAATGTCACCATTTCATCCATACTCAACTACGGGTAGCGAGGGTGTGGCTTATTTAGAGTTGCAAGCGAAAAAAAACAATTTCAGAAGTAAAGCAAGGTGCTGAGAAACGGAAAGAAATCGCTTGACACAAAGAAAAAGAATTTGATGGTTGGCTATGTGATATCCTCTCACACGACAGCGAATAATGGAATACCAGAGGCAGCAGAAATGTTGTTCTACGGAAGGATGAAAAGAAAAGAGTCCTGGATTGCTATTTGTTATCCATCCTCTTATATAACAATGAATACTGGAAAGCCTTCCTACGGACGAGGAGAAAACTAGAGGCAGGAGAAATGTGGTTCTACGGAAGGATACAAAGAATTGGATTGCTATGTGTTATCCATCCTCTTATATGGCAATGAATACTGGACAGCCTTCCTACGGATGAGGAGAAAACTAGAGGCAGGAGAAATGTGGTTCTACAGAAGGATACAAAGAAAAGAATTCTGGATTGCTTATGTGTTATCCATCCTCTTATATGACAGTCAATACCAGACAATCTCTATACGGATGAGCAGAAAACTAGAGGTAGCAGAAATATGGTTCTAGAGGAGGATAGTGAGAATTTCATGGCTTGGGGTAGTAAGCAACATGTTTTAAAGATGAAGGAGCAAGCAACAAGGAAGTTTTAAGAAAATGTCAACAGAATGAATCAAGAAAATTACAGCTGAAATTCCTTGGCTGCATAATGAAATTTTATTTCCAATGGATATCTGTATTTGACGTTATTTTTAGTAGATTGCCCATATTTGAAAACCTCCGTTTATTTTTTAAACAGTATTTTATTTTCGTCTACCTGCTTGAATATTCGAGAAATTTCATTAAATGTTATGAAATATTATCATGTGGACATCCCCCAAAAAGAACGTTTAGAGTTATAAAGATATCCATTATTCTCCAGAAATTCATATATATATATATATATATATATATATATAACAGAAAATGTGTGTCTCTATCTGTGTGTGCTATTTATGAACGTACACATTTCTCGACCGATTTCGATGAAATTGTTCACACATATTGCTCTTGATTACCTTGGTAAATTTACCAAGGTAAGTCAAGAACTACTTTTCCATTTCCATGCTCTATGGATTTGGCAAAAAAAATCGATAAAACTGTTATACTGGAACACACGTATTCTATAGTTAATAGACTCTCCCACCTATAATAAGTAGTAGTAGTGGCAGTGAGTGAGTTGGTCAGTCAGTCGATGTCGGACGACCGTTTGTCGGATATTAAAGTATCAGCCACCACAACTAGATTGCTGCGTCATTAACTATTATATCAAGTTCCTAACGTTTTGTACGTCGAACCTATTTTAGGACCGACTTACTGAAATACAAGCCTCCACTGTGAAACTACTCTATAACAAAAACTGAATGTGGCTATGACTGTTCGCGAAAACTAAATCAAATTTACAGGCGAACAAAATTATTACTGGATGAGCTGACGTTCTTTTCACTATGTAAGTCTATGTGGAATATTTGATACTTTTCTTGCAACATTGGCTTCTCACCAAAATTGCAAAATTTGTGAAAAAAATCTGGTTTTTCGTACTACTAATTAAAAACTAGAATAACTTTCTAATTTCTTATCCGATTTCTTCAAACAAGTCGTAAAAAATTTCACGCAATAAATAAGATACTGTAGTTTTAATTCTGCTTACTCCCTACGTGTAACGAAAAACATCAAAAAACTTTTGAAAATGACGGTTTTCGGCCTTACCTCCCTGGTTTCCATCCGATGCTTTTCAAATCTGTCATGTAAATTACATATGACACGCAAATTATATTACGTAAATATTTGGTTTAGATTATTTCACTTAAGTGGACGAAATCTGCGAGAAAATTGGTCCAAAATCGACTTTTGCCGTTTAACCACAAGTTTCTTTCTAGGGTTCGATCCTATATTAGCATTCGAACAAACTTTGATGCAAAGATTGTTTGAGAAGGATTATTGAAGCGTTAAGCGGGAAAAATTCCCGAAGAACCTCATTAAACTCAATTTTACCACAAATGTGCAAAGAAGGAGAGGCGACGTTCAGGTGTTTGCATTTGCAATTGAATCAAGCTCTAACGCTTCACCCCTGTTATTGTCTGATTATTAGATTTGTGTACAATTCCATACTATTTGAAAGTTATTATGGCCATAGGAAATTTATTGAATATCTAAAACATTGAAATAATTTAACCCCGAGCAACGACCGCACAAGACCTTTTTCGCCATGGATTTCCTTTATTAAGAACAATCAAACACTTGCGAGGAACATACCATAAATAAAGATGAGTACGGGTGGGAGCTTTGTATATTAACAGATTATGCATTTAAGCCGGGACGCAGGCAGACATTTCTAGATTGTTGGGTTCGCATATACGGGGGGTCCGATTATACATTTATACACTCGGCTCGTGTATATATATATATATATATATATATATATATATATATATATATATATATATATATATATATAACGGAACGTTAGAACGTTCGCTTTCTGACCATAAAACCCGGGTTCGAATCTCACCAAGCTTGATTCGTCAGGAAGGAGACTTCTTGATGTTATCGGTCAGGAGGGGACGACACCAGCGTGCGCCACCTTTGTAAAGTGCCTGAAAACCATATCACGGCCTTGCGAGGGAAATTGGGTTAACGGAAAACTTGAGGGGCCGTCGATAGCTGTGCTAGCACGAAGTCACAAGACCGAGGGTTTGTACTGGCCTTGTTCAGATTGTTTTTCACACTAGATAACACGCTCTCTCCCAGAATTTGTAACGAAGGTCTGATCAGCATAGTTGCAGTATAAACCACAGGTGGGCTCTGTAGGTGTTAAACAAACACAAATGTGCCTGAGCGAGCGTCTGAATTAGGGATTGGCTAGCCTCCCTAGTAAGCTGCTATCCACGAATACGAGTGGCTGTATATATATATATATATATATATATATATATATATATATATATATATATGACTTGTTCTTATGTACATCGTCTTTGTCATGTTGCATTGATAATGTTATAATTTATGAATATGTCCTGAAGATGGTTTATTAGACCGAAACGTCCGACGTTGACATATTAACATTAAAACAGCATAATTGTATATAAGGATTTTTTTTTTTTTTTTCCGTATATATTTTTCTTCATACTGTCGGATCTATATCCATATATTTGCTTACATATATATATATATATATATATATATATATATATATATATATATATATATATATATATATATAAGATTGGTGTAGACGGAATAAAATAACCAAAACACTATTCTTAAAATAGTGCTCAATACAGAGTATAGCATTAATTATTTATTCAAAAATTATAACGTAAACATGTTATAACATCACTACAAAATAGCCATTTTGTTTCAACATCTTTGGTGTCTTCTCAAGTGATGGTGTTGAATGTAGAATAAAGAGTTTTAAAAATGTTCAAATCAACCAACCACCCTTCAATAAGGGAAACGCTGATACATAAGCTACAGTGATCATTCAAAATACAAGTATATGAAAATTCAAAAATCTTGACAACGAACCTTAATGTTAGACTAAAATAGAAATCATTCTGATAAATCTTTAATCTTACTATAAAATTAAAAATAATAATTACCACTTTTAAATTTTAAATGTATCCTGTATTAAGTTTAAAATACTATAAAATTATTGAAAGAAGAAACTGAGGAAAATATATATATATTTTATTATTTATTTTGTATTTTAATCGAAAAGCCAAATTTACAGTTAGAGCTAACGCTAATCTAAGGCGATTCAAACATCGTAACAACTTCGACACATTTGAAGGGATCTGAAACTAGATGATGTGAGCAGGGGAAGAATTTATACAAATGACAATATAGCCACAATCATATTATAATATACAAACACGTAGACATATTTAGATATATAAACACGCAAAAACACGGAACAGGAAATAAATGTCCACAACAAAAAAGAAAAAACGAATATAATATCAGACATATATATATATATATATATATATATATATATAATGAGAAGCATCTACAAGCAATCATGCACACATACATTAATAAAGATATATATATATATATATAGATAAACCCACAAAAGATTGAAGTGTAAAAGTATTAATAAACAATACAAACCAACTATTTTGAATAAATAATGCGCGCACACACACACACATAGACATATATATATATATATATATAGACAGAGATAGATAGATAGATAGATAGATAGATAGATAGATAGATAGAAATTGTCTGGGATATGAGACTTGAAAACTATTCATTTGACGATTTGCCTCTTGCAAATTTCTTATATTTATTCTCAATATGAGTATTAAAATAGCTCATCATTTTTCTCAAGTCAGTTTGATTCAAAATGTCTTTCCATCACTTTTTTTCATTTTTGTTATTCTTGATATTCCTGTCTCTACACGATTACAAAATGTTTATTGTTGCTTCCGTCTGTCAATTGGCGCGAAATTTGCATAGAGAATAAACGTGTATTGGCACGGAACTGACATATTGCTATACCACGTAATTACGTCGGCTACTCTTTCCACCGTAAGCATGTCACACGTGCGCATATATATATATATATATATATATATATATATATATATATATATATATATATATATATATATTCACTGATTTCAAAATATGGTTTCATCGCTACACAGGAATGAACATGTTTCAAAAACAGAAAACAAAAACTTCAAGCTAATTTTGGAATTCGCTTGAAGATGAAACAGAACTAATGCTTTTAATTTATTATAATTGAATTTGAAGTTTTTTCTGATTTTGAAACATGGTCATTCCTGTGTAGCGTTGAAGCCATATTTTTAAATCAGTGAATTTATAATATTTATGCTATGTAAATTTACATTGAGCACTGTTTTATAAAAATAAAAATATCAATAAGAACTGCGGATTGCATATCTTACTGTTCTTCCTTTCTTTTACTATGATATATAAATATATATATATATATATATATATATATATATATATATATATATATATATATATATATATATATATGCAAAGACTCTATCATCGATATTCTGTAAATATAGCATTTTTTTAATAAGCTAGATAGGTAGATACATAGAGAAATCATATTAAATCAATATATTATCCAGAGGAATTGCTGGGGGAAGTACTTTGACAAAAAAGTGGGGAGGGGGAATTCAGTTATTTATATTTTTGTATGAAAATGTCTATGGATTGTGACACACTTGCTTGCCTGTGTCTTTTGTATATTTCCGAACAATAATCCTAAAAATATTTTCAAGGGTTATTGTTCGGATGAGCTCTCCGCTATGGTACCTAGACTCTTTGAATTTAAGCGAAGTACTAGATTAGCAAGAAGGTCTCACCAATTTACAATTGAACTGGCTAGACACAACCGCAAGTTCTTTACCAACAGTTTATTTTCCCTTACTTCTCTCTTGTGGAACTTTCTTCCGGCTACATCTTTTTCCAGCCAACTTTCATTTTCAAAAATTTAAATGCAATGTCAATTGTTATCTACTGTCTCTCTGATTACGCTTCTACCATTCTTATTTCTTCATAATGATTCTGTTTGCTAATTCTTTCACACCCACTAACACCTTATTCCCTTGCACGGGGTGAATTCGATTTGAAAAATATATATTCTATCTCCTGACAATTGATGATTCGTCCTTTCTCTCCCTTAATACATAATCTTGGAGATTCTGCAAATTTCCTTCAGTTTTTCCAATATCAGTTTTCCTTTACATATATTTTGTTAAGATGAATCCTACTGGAAATAAATCCGGTTAGCTTGATTGGTTGATTTTGTTTTGCGGCATATCAAAGTCTATGGGTTATTTAATGCCGAAATCTAAATATTTTGAACACAGTTTTACTGCTTCAACTACAGATAAAATATATGGTTGGTCATTTTGCTATAAAATGTATTATTGGCAATTCTGCTTTAAAAAAAAAAGTATTTTTGGTCATCATCATGGCTTAGCTTCGCAAAACGAAGATCACAAGAGAGTCTGTACACGTCGCTTGCAGGCACGTTTGTGACTGATAAGTCGAATGTGCGACAGGCATATTCGATCGCAGTAGTTGCAGCTAAATGTTTGATCTGGACTCGATGGCACAGTATTGCAGTATTTCCTCCTCTACCTCTTGTCCTGAGAGCGGGCCTGAAGGTATTTTCAAAGAAGAAGACAGCAAGGATGGCGGTGAGACGCCAGGCGTCACGGTTCTCAGCTAGTGTTGTCCATTGGCAATGGTTAATGTGACAGCCAACAATGGATTTTTTCAGGAAATCTTTGAATTTTACCATAAATATGTATCATCGGTAAAAAAAAAAAAATCATACATAAAGTATTTTTATACTTTCATAGTATTTGGGGTTTCACTATTTATCCATAGCTGGGACCCTAGCAGGGGCTACCACACCGGATCAAGATGGACCTCGGATCAGCAGCAATTAAAAAGTGGTTCTCCGACCCTCAAAATCTTCAATCTCCCGATCAGAGACCTTGATGCCGGAAAATCCAGTTTGAAGACGACTCCTTTTCTTAAGCCCGTCTCTATTGTGTACTTTCTCAATTCGTTTTCTCTCCACATACTGGTAGTTTTTAAGTTCTGGATTATTCTAATATTTTTTTCGCAAAGAGTTCTTACAGTAATCTTATTTGCTAATAAACTTAACCCAAGCGGAAGAAATTGAAGATTTTAAGAACATTAGTCCACAAAACCTAATTGGTCTTAGGTAAATTTAGTCTTTAACTTCTGCTGACAATATCTGAAATACTTTGACGTGAATAGGAGCCTGGTATCGTATAGTGAACATATAACGCGTCAAAGGGTAGCACTTCTCATCGAGTCTGATTTTTATATTTGACAGACATTCCATTTTTCACGCTTTCCTGGAGTTTTCTTTCCGCGTTTGTCATCACTGCACTGTCTTCTGAGTATCTTATTTTGTAAAGATTGTGCCCACCAATAATAGATCCTGCTAGGATCTATTGCATCTTTATGACAGACTCACTGTAAATGTTGAATAAACCCAGCAAGAAGACATATCAATGCCTTACGCCTCTTTCTACATTTTCTACTTGCAGAATGCATTTTGCTATTCGTATGCAGGCGGCCTGTTCCCAATGATCAGTTCTGGATTATTCTAACAGTCTTCATAGTTTGGTTTGGTTTGCTTATCTTTGTTTTGATTTACTTTGCTTTAAGGCTTATTAACCGCAGTGAGTTATTTAATTCCGACAATTTTTCATTGCTGGTCATATTTTTTGCTTGTAATATATGTGGTTTTGTTTTTCAAAGATATATTGCTGTAATTTTTTTTTTTTCGAAAATGCATTGCTGGCAATATTTTTTTTCAAAACTGTATTGCTGGTAATATTTTTTTTTCAAAAATGTACTGCTGGTAGTAATTTTTTTTCAAAAATTTATTATTGCTAATAATTTTTAAAAGACGTATTGCTGGTAATATTTTTTTCCAAACTGTATTGCTGGTAATATTTTTTTTTTTTTCCAAAAATGTACTGCTGGTAATAATTTTTTTTTCAAAAATGTATTACTGGTAATAATTTTAAAAATGTATTACATGTAATAATTTTTTTAATGTATTACTGGTAATTTTTTTTTTAAATGCATTACTAGTAATATATTTTTTTTAAATGTATTGTTGGTAATAATTTTTTAAAAAAAAACTGTATTACTGGTAATAATCTTTTTTTAAATATGTATTATTGGTAATAACTTAAAAAAATGTATTGCTGGTAATAATTTTACAAATGTTTTACTGGTAATAATTAAAAAATATATTATTCGTAATATATATTTTTAAAATGTATTACTGGTAATATATTTTTCCAAAAAATTATTGCAGTCATTAATACCTATTTTTTCACTTTCACTGTGCTTTGACCACAGTTTAGGAGCTGGGAAACACCATCAACCAAGAGGTGGTTCCACACACTTCAAAACTCGTGGTCAGAGGCTCCGCTGCCGGATGCATTCTATCGTCACACCCAAGACGCGGATGTAGTTTATCGTCATACCCAAGACGCCTCATTGGGTGGGGGTATACCTCTGCAGAGTTGCAGCCGGTGTATTCTGAAAATATATGAAGTTTTCCGAATAGTTCAAATAAATCCTTATAACAAATGCAAAGATGTAATCTATGAAATTTAAGTAAATATCCTTCTAAAGTTTTCTTTCTCTCTTCGATATTATTCTGAATATAAATATAACATTCCTTGTCCCAGTGTGCTTGAAAACTCACATTGTTATTGTCTTTTTCAGGTCGAATTCTGCTTTGGGCTATATTTATCAGAATTAAGATGATAACCATGGTTATGTTATTCAGTGAATGTTCAACTGAGTTTGCATTTATTTAGGCAGCGTTGAGAAGATGAATCTGTTCTTCCGATATTTCGCCACTGTCGTATATTTCGCTTATTATTTCTTCAATCTTATCAGCACCAAAATCTTTTACATTTTTGTGAGCCTTCCTGTCACAAACCATCTGCTCCTGCGGGTTTGTTCCTTCTCATATTATCCAGTGCCGTTCTGATTTCAGTCTTTAATATTTCCTGATTTAATTTCGACATCCGTATTCACTTTACGAGAAAAATATCCATCTTATAAGGAGACGTCCGTAAGGTGGATCACAAAGACTAAAACATTTCTTGCATTATTAGTACTTAGTAAACATAAGAAATGTCATCTAAAATTCAAAGGCAATTTGCTGATTTTGTTTTCATATTGATAACTGTCATGGCACCTCCATTTAGTTCACGCCTTTTCCAATGACACAGTACAAAGAGAAATGAGTAACCTCATCTACAACGGAAATCATTTTGCTGATTTCTTTCTTACATCCTGTTATGCTACCTTACATATTCCATTTAGCGCATGCATAAAAAAAATCATTTTGCTGATTTCTTTCTTACATCCTGTTATGCTACCTTACATATTCCATTTAGCGCATGCATAAAAAAAATCATTTTGCTGATTCCTTTCTTACATCCTGTTATGCTACCTTACATATTCCATTTAGCGCATGCATAAAAAAAATCATTTTGCTGATTTCTTTCTTACATCCTGTTATGCTACCTTACATATTCCATTTAGCGCATGCATAAAAAAAATCATTTTGCTGATTCCTTTCTTACATCCTGTTATGCTACCTTACATATTCCATTTAGCGCATGCATAAAAAAATCATTTTGCTGATTCCTTTCTTACATCCTGTTATGCTACCTTACATATTCCATTTAGCGCATGCATAAAAAAAATCATTTTGCTGATTCCTTTCTTACATCCTGTTATGCTACCTTACATATTCCATTTAGCGCATGCATAAAAAAAATCATTTTGCTGATTCCTTTCTTACATCCTGTTATGCTACCTTACATATTCCATTTAGCGCATGCATAAAAAAAATCATTTTGCTGATTCCTTTCTTACATCCTGTTATGCTACCTTACATATTCCATTTAGCGCATGCATAAAAAGCAGGGAATTATAGTTTCATTACTTTTCGAATTATATCATTACTAAGTAACCATAAGTAACTTCAGCTGAAATTAATACACAGTTTGCTGATTCCATTTTCTATATTGATAACTAATAACCTTAGCACTTCATTTAATATATATATAGAATGCAGGGTATGATGGGTTCGTGCCTTTAATAATGATTTTAGTGAACATAAGTAGCATCAGCTGATTTGCAAAATTTGTATTAAAATTCTAAGCTAAGCGTTACTCTACCTTTCAGCTCCATAATAGGATATGCGTATGGGGTAGGGATGGGGGTACATAAAGAAGGAGAAATACGGTATATAATCGAGTCTAATATAAATTTTGATGACCTTTTTTCTTTTCTTTTTTTTTTTAATGCAAAAAAAAATAGTGGGACATAAAATACACAGGTACTTTTTTGAAGTGTTTAAAAATCATGAGGTTTCGGTTGCACCATGCAAAGATAATTTTCTTCTAGGGCAGGGGTTCTCAACCAGGAGGAATTCCCCGCGGTGGGATGGTTCAGGATTTCAAATGGGGAAGTGGGGAAGAAAACATCTTTTACTTTTTTCAACAGAATAAAATCAATTTAAATACCCTAACAGTTTATTCAATGTTTTGTTTGTTGAAACACAATACCCCGGTAATCTATTGAACTATTTGTTTAAGGTATGTTCAGTTCATTTATTTACTAACTAGATATGAATTAAAAGAAATTGCTGTACATGTGCTAACGTTTAAAAATCCATCAACGTTTTGAATTGCTATGAAATTTGTAAAAATCCTCTAGAAAAATAATCTATGTATATGTATTAATATGGAAAAGAATGAATATTTTTAATAATATATGCATGTTCTTTGTAATGCACCTTTTGAGTTGGAAAATCTTGGAAAGGTTGGCAGAGGCATTCTGACATGTGATGAAAAGGGGACATTGAGGAAAAAAAAGTTCAATGTTCTAGAGGGTTTAAAATTCATGCATTTTTGGTGATCATAATCATTTTTTATACGTTAACGGTACGGTCAAAGTCTTTTAAACTGGACTTCATATTACACCTGTTAGTCTTTGCTCGATATCTAAACCTTTGTATCAGACATTTTTACGGTAATTACTTTTTCTCACGCTTTTATAGTACCTTTGTACAAAAAAGATAAAAACCATTTATTTCCTAAAAAAGTATGTCCAGGATGATACCCAGTCAATATTTGTCTACGATTGGCCTAGGGTCTTATTATATACGAGCTATAGTAAAAAAAAAATCATGTTTTCACAATAAAGTTCAATAAAATCCATTATCCGAAAGAAAATAGAATAAAGTAAATTGATCAAAGTAAGCAGAACCAGGGAAATTGGTGATGTTTGATTAGAGATCAAATTGGAAGAAGACGAGAAGAAAAGAGAAAGAAAAGAAAATAACACAAGAAAGAAAATGAGAAGAAAGCAGGCGCGAAAATTAAGGTCGACAAACAAGAGAAAAATGGAACATTAAAAGATAAGATATTTTAATCTATGCAAACGCAAATAAAACGTTTGCAATAAAAAGGCGAGAATTGCAAAGAAATGAATTAGTGTAATCATTAATTCACACAGAATGTCGTTTTCGGTACGCAACAGAGGAGGGGAAAATGGCGGTATTCATGTCCGATGTTTTGCCGCCAAGAATTCACCATCATTAATCCCTAAATAGACGGAAAATAACTTTCAAAGAAAATGGAAATAAGAATGAATAGGAAATGAATTTAAACTTGAAAAGAATTCTATTTCCATCTAATTCGCCTTAATGACAAGCATAATATTAATGAACAAAGATGATAAAAAATGTCATAAACTTGAACGATGACAAATATAAAGATAGCATTGACGAATCAAATAACACGATTTCAATCGCTGCACTTGTGTATTATCTGTTAACTTTCGATCGCGAGTGATCTCCCTTTGGGAACGTAAAACGGAGATCCCTATCGCGAGTCCCATAACTTATTAAGATCGTCAGCAATGATGGGATTGATTTCTTTTTAGGAACAGCTTCCCCCTTCTTTTATATCCCAAATCTTTTGTCTATGAAATTAGAAACCTTTTCTCGTTGTTTTATTTATATAACTAGATGAAAGAAAAGCTATGGGAATTTAAGAACCAGCTCTTAGAAATTGTGTAATTTTTGAAAATGGTTAGTTGTGATTGAACAGTTGCGATTAAATCCCATCGCGAGTCAGATTGGGAACTACATATCCTGAAGTGTGTTTAGAAGGGAGCCTGATAAAACCCATTTTTGTTCAGGCTGGCTTTGTTCTAATCCTTAAGTGGCCGCCCTACCAAAGCTGAAGATGTCATTGTCCCCGGCTGGAAGAAGTTAAATTAAAGACTTTCCAAGGGTATTCGTTCTAAGTGAATAAAGCAGAGGCTGTTCGAATGTGAAGTAGACCCGCCAATATCGATATCATTAATTACGCATCAAATCGAAATTCGAACAATTTCAAATTCAAAATTAAACGTTCAATTAACTCATAAGTATTACTCAAATGCTAGTATTCAGACTTTGGACATTCTAATGATTCAATCTCTCAGTGAAACACTAGCCTTCCCTGGGCGTTTCGTTAGTAATTCTAACGGACACGCTTCTCTCTTTGATCTTTTTCTTACTTCCTCTCCGGACGCATGCCGTGCTTTGTAGCTCTGTCCGCGTGGCAACTCCGAACACATTTCTTTCCGTTCACCTATTAGGCAAGAACCCCGTATGAACAGACCATCTTTCGGCTTTTTAGGCATTGACTGGGACTCGTTTCGTGATTTTTTTCGAGATATCCCTTAAAATAATATGTTTAATCACCCTGATAAGAAATGAGGTCTAGGTGAAAAGCCGCTATCGAAACTTTCGTGCCAGCTTGAAAATACAAAAAGAAAACGCAATTTTCTCTTTGGCTCTCATCTGCCTTGTTCACCTGATATAGCCGACTGGAATGACGTATTCTATCTTTCTGACCGCTCGGAATGAGTGCAGATGTGGTCTCAAGGAGACAAAGTCACTATTTCTACAAATATTTACACGGAAATTGTTCGGATGAGTTTTTCTGCTTGAATTTAAGCGTACTACTAGATTCGGAACTAGATCTCAACATTTTCTGTGAATAGTTTTTTTTTTTTTATTTTATTTTGATAGTTTCTTCTCTTACGTTTTTCGTCTGTGTAACTCTCTTCCTTTTTCTTGTCCCTGCCATCTAAAATCTTCGAAAATTTGAAAGTAACGCCAATCGCCATCTTCTCTTTTCTAGATCTAGTTTCTTTCGCTGTCCTTTTGCTTCACACAAGTCTTTCACTCTCAGTAACCTCTTCCGTCATAGTGGCATTAGAATCATGTATTCAGAAGCGGTATTGGCCAGACCCGACGTTGCTGAGCTTCGGTGACCGTACAAGAATCGGTGTTTGAACGTGATGTGATTGTAAGCCTTTGATCAGCGGTAAAAACAAATAAAAACAAGTAAGCCTAAATTTATTATACTATCATTGGCTTACTTGATTTTATTTGCTTTTACCGCTGATCAAAGGCTTACAATCGCATCAGGTTCAAACACCGATTCTTGTACGGTCACCGAAGCTCAGCAACGTCGGGTCTGGTCAGTACCTACATGGGTGACCGCTTCTGAATACATGCTGCTATACGCTTGGATACGTGGGTAATAGATAATGGTTCAGAATTGTTAATCGGTGGAGCGAGTTTCAATTCCATTTGGATTCGTCATAAGTGAACTTTCTTTCCTCCTCTTTTCTCCAATCCAGCTAGCAGCTAATGAGCAAGACTTGTATCACTAAATCGTTATCTCCAAAAGAAAAAAATATTACAACCTAAACATAAGTTCTGGCTTTAAATAACTTGCAAAAGGTTGATAAACCGTAAAAACGAATCAATCTTTTCAACCATTTGCGCGTTACTTAAAATAGGGTTCCAATAATATTTTTTTTCTTTTTGTTAGTGAATATTGCATATTTCATAATTTTTTTTTTTGAGTATCTGTCTATATTTCTGTTATGGTAATTTACCCACGCACGCATGAACTCTCCCACCTATATATAGGAGCAGGTACTGCCTTTTTGGAGAAGAAAGTTTCCAGCAATCAGCTCTGACAGTCGGATCGAACATTCTTGCTGTAACACTCTCGTTTGTATATATTTGTATTACTGTTTCTGTTAATATATTTGTTTAACTCAATTCCTCTCTTGTATGCCTTTATTTCTGGCCTTTATAAGGTCACACCAATTTCTGAGATGAGGCATTGTAATTATTTACATTGTTCGGACTATTTTTCTCATTTTCGACCGTTGTACGCTCCGGCCTATTTCAGGTGATTGGAATTTCGAACTGACCCCTCTATTCCGCCAACGAGGTAGATTATTCTAATTCTACGTGCCATGCCTCTTCCGAATGTCTTAGTATCAGTTATCTCCCTTTAAACTCTGAACTCTCTTCTTTTGTTCACCTCAGCTGTGGCCAGGTATTAAACTCATAGTTCTTTTGGTCAAGTCACTGGCTACAACTAACATTTTTATATACTGGACTATTAATAAATCCATTATTTATATTCAGTCGACATAGTCCCCATGATATCTGATTTTAACTTAATCTAGCACAAGACCACAAATCCGAAACCCACAGTAAATATTGAATTCATTTCAATCGTTAAATAGGTTAGGCTGTTAGGACTTCATGACACCATGGTAGTCTTTAAATATTTAGTCTGCCATTACAGAAAATGCCCTGATTTAAAAAAAAAATGTTTTATATAGAATGCATTGGATATGTGAGAACGCACTTTTAGTGGTTCATAATTGAAGAGAAACTGATGTAATTTTACGTGGCATACGTACAGAGAAGATTAATCTGGCATGTAAAGCAGAAATCCGACTGGAATAGCAAAAAAAAAAATGATATCTTAAAAGCTTAAGAAAGAAATTAAAAACAAAAAGAAATCATTAAAAACAAAGCATTGAACTGCTGTTCAATATTGAAAGTGAACGCTGGATAATTTTCTTTCTCCTATCAATGAGAAAATTGTCCAAACACTAACGACGGAGTGCTAAGGAGGTTCTCTAAGCGTAGCTCAGTTGTGGCACAGGACTGAAAGTATAGGCCACACAGTGACGATCGAATTTATCGTAATTATTCCAGCGAAACAAGCTTGAGGGCCGTGGTGATTTTCTCAGTATAGCTTAGATGTGGCATGAGGCCAGAAGTATGGGGCACCCAGTGAGGTTCAAATTCAATATTCAGTCGTAAATGATCTAGAAAGATAGGAAAGTTCGGAAGTATGGAGCACCTATTGTAGACTGAACTCGCTACTCATTCGCAATTGTTTCATAGACAAGCGTTTTAACCATTACACCTCGTCAAGACGGAGTGTCATCGAAAGGGGTCGCCAAAGAAAATGTATGCCTACGTTTTTGTTTTCTCATGAACGGGGACGTATTAAAAGTCCCTTCAGTTTACAATAGCAATTCGCAGTCTCAAATGGCAATACGCTTGCGATTAAACGCTTAGCAGAACTTTAATTAATTATAGACCAATGGATCTTATCAGAAAGAGCAATACAAATGCAGAAGGACGTGTACCTATGTTTCATAGGCTACGCAAAGGCCTTCGTCAAAGTACGCCACTAGGATCTGATAGAACTGCTCAGCAACAAGATATATTCGGGAAATATATCAGAACAATCAAAGAACCTACACTGGCAGCAAACAGCATGCATACGCATAGGGAACGAGTTCAGTGAATACACAAACACCGAAAGGGGCGTAAGGATGGGTCTTTTCACCTGAGCTGTTCAACTTATACAGCGAGCCGATCCTGAAGAATTGGAAAACCTACCGGGATTTAACATTGGTGGCCACAATCTTAACAACATAAGATACGCAGATGCCATAGTACTGATAGCAGACAGGGAAATGAAATCACAAAATCTCCTACAGAAGGTAACGACGGAGAGTAAGAAGAAGGGACTAAGCAAAAACTACATGAAAACAGTGTGCATGGTCGTCAGTAAGGGGATGGGAGATTTTAAGGTCGGGAACACTAGAATCAAGCAGACACGGAAGTTTAAATATCTGGAAAGCGTCTTGACATAGGACGGTAAGAGCGACACTGAGATCTGTAGGCGTATCGGGATGACCAAGGATACATTCTAAAAGTTAGACAGAGTATTGCGAGACAGAAAGATATCTTTGGTAACAAAGAAAATAATACTGAACTGTTACGTGGCATTTGTCCTTCTTTAGAGTAGCGAATGTTGGACGATTTCCTCAAAGATGAAGAAGAGAATCGAAGTGATGGAGATGTGGTTCTTTAGAAGAATGCTAAGGATATCATGGACAGAGCGTGATGAGGTCTTAGAGAGGATGCAGAAGAAGAAGGCTTATACTTAAGGAGATGCAAGGAGAAGGCTTATACTTAACATCAGGAAGAGGCAGCTGAAGTTTCTGGGACACATAAAGAGGAAAGGGGGCCTGGAGAATCTGATACTCACGGGTCGAATAGAAGGAAAGAGAGACAAACGCAAACAACGCGTGACACACCTGGCGGGCTTAAGCAAGTGGATGGCAGAACGTGGACTGGGGGCAGGTAGCAGAGGGAGGGAACTTGTTGAGAGCTGCAAGGGATAGAGGGAGGTGGAGAGCCATGATCGCCTACGTCCTGAAAGGACATGGCACATAAAAAGAAAGAAAAGAAAGCGGAATGTTTGCTACACTATACCGAAAATCATTTATTGTGATTGGAGCAGGATTTCACCAAAAGCGATGATCGGTTCGTACTGACAGGGCGACGAGTTGGACACAGGGGTCAACATCAAACAGCGACAGTCTGTCTCCTGCTTGAACGCATCGTTAGTCTGATGATTGTGCTCTATCCTGTCTCTCAGATATTAATAACTTTCACCCATAAATATAGCATACATTAAAAGATATTTTCATCATATATATATATATATATATATATATATATATATATATATATATATATATATATATATGATATATATAATGATACAATATGGTAATCCATACGAAATTTCAGGAGGATATAGATCCAGTGAGCTCTATGTCAAAAGACTGAGCAAAATCATTGTTATTTAAAGAATATCTAACATTTAAAATCGGATAGGTAATAATTTTTATTTCATGAAAGCTCTAAAAAAAACAAAAGCAGTTCTCAATATTCAAGAACTTCAACAATTAAAAAATGAAATGGAAAAAAAAATTCGGGTTAAAATCAAAAGATATTGTCCTCTTTTAATATTATTTACAAATAATTTGTTGAAAAAAAATATATCAGCATTGAAATTTGGCAGTTGAAAGAAACAGACGAGATTGTTCCACCATCCTCAAGCACTGCCACCATTCTCAAATGATATACTGAGGCCAGTATATCAAAATAGGTCAACACTCTCTGCATTCTACCAATCTTTAAATAAAATAGCAATATCTCTTGTTTTTAACCTGGATTATATTTTCCATTTCATTTATTTTTAGAGCTCTCATAAAATAAAAATTATTACCTAAGCGATTTTAAGTGTTTGTATATTCTTTAATATATATATATATATATATATATATATATATATATATATATATATATATTATTGTTCTTTTATATATATATTTTAAGTGTTTGTATATTCTTTAATATATATAATTCTTTAATATATATACATATATATAAGAAAAAGAATATCAAATATATATATATATATATATATATATTTGATATTCTTTTTATATATATATATATATATATATATATATATATATATATATATATATATATATTTCTGGATATTCTTTTTCTTATATATATATTATATATATATATATATATATATATATATATATATTATATATATATATATGACATATATATATATACATTATATATATATATATATATATATATATATATATATATATATATATATATATATACATATACAACCAGAGATATTTGCGATAACGTAGATAACATAAGTGCTATTAAATAATTATAAATATATTTACTAGTATATTTAGTGATATTTATTTTTTAATATATATATACATATATATATATGTGTGTGTCTATTTGTATTAATGTGCGTGTGTCTGTGTTTGTATTTGTATTTATGTGCGTGTGTCTGTGTGTGTGTGTTTGTATTTATATGCATGTGTCTGTGTGTGTAGGTTGCTATAGGGCATAAGAAAAATTTAACCACAAAAGAAAAGTATATATTTTTTTTTAAGTTATCGACTGATGAGAGCATAAATTTGAATGCTGAAGAAGTTGAAAAGAGATCACGGAAGAATTTGTTTTTTTAAATTCTTTGGCAAGTTGAATAAAAAAACGCGATTCATGAATGTTACAAATTTGGTTTGAGAAAAATTATGCGATTAATAAAAAAGAAAATTGATTGACCGTCAAAAAATATTGAAAGAAGCTGGTGTTGCGAATGCAAACATGGAGACAACGAGTCGAATACTGGCTAAAAACATGAAATGAACCAATCTACAACATTTGAGTAAACATCGCATGGGAAAACGAGGAAGATGATGATGCAGAAATACATGAATAAAGATGAGGACAACAGTCTGAACGATGTAAAGAGTCTAATTAGTTACACTACCTTATCTCAGAATCATAGACAGATGTTTTCTCTTTGTGTTTACATATGATATCCATTTTAATTGTTACTGCTGTTTTAAATCCTCAAATTATGTATTTTTTGTTATTTCTGTTATTTGGTACAGTTCTTTGTGATTGTGTAGCGCCAGTCCACAAGATTCATAGAAGGATAAACCCACGGACTTCACTCGCTCAAAATGAATTGTCCGAGTGTAATGTAACGAGTGATATATTCGTTTATTTTTTAGATCTATAGATTTTAAGAGATCGAAATAAATGTATTAGGTTGTCGTACATGAAGTCACCCACTTCATAAGGAAAGAATAAAACACTTCTGAAATTTTAAATAATTAATTTATTTGATTGAAATAGGCACCATGTTTATGAATGACGTTTCTCCAACGTACCTCTAAATTCTTGATCCCATCTTTTAAAAAGAATTTCATCATTTGATGTGATAAACAGTTTTAAATGCTTCGATTACCTTTTCCTTGGATGATTTAGTGCATATGAATAGCTCAAAATTCTTAAATAAGTGATAATCATTAGAAGAGATTGCAGGTGAATGTAGAGGATGAGGCAAAATTTCATAATTCAGCCTATGCAGCTTTTGGACAGTCGACTGAGGCCGTGCATTTTCGTGCAGTAAAATTGGGACATCCTTATTCACATATCTAGGATGTTTCTTTTTTCAATGTTTCGTGCATACACTCAATTTCTTCACAATACGAGTTTGCTGTTATCGCTTTCCCTTGAGGCAATAATGAATAACCCCTTTGAAAGACCACCATACAGTAACCATTAACATTTTAAGGTTCAGTGAAGGTTTTGTGTATTGTTTTCGTGATTCACTTGCTTCTAAGCACTGGTCTAATTTCTTACTGTTTTGAAATGGTATACATTTTTCATTGCATTTAATGATTCGATGCAAAATGGTTCTTTTTCCTCAGTTTCTACTCATAAACTAAGATTACTCGACATTATTTCATAGGAATCATTTTATTTGTCTTATGAGTAACAATATATTGAAAGAAAAATTATCTAGAAAGAAAAAAATTAGGAAAAAGTGAAGATTTTTTATATATTAAGGTTGTTACTTCTTTAGACGACCGGATCAATAACCAACCAAAAAATGCGTCATTTTAGGTGTGGAAACATTCGGTGGTGTCGAGTCTAGAAATTTCGTGGAAATAGTCAGCCAATAAGAACAAGAATACTGTGAAGGTTGGCGGATTCATGTTTTGTTCTAGTTTAAAAATTAGAGGTTACTTCAAAAAGAATTAATTAAAATTTTCGGACAAGGTGTTTCTTTTTCGAAAATACATATCACACCCAAGGAGATTATTTTGTTTATTACTTGTCTTAATTTTTATCACATCTTTTGACAACCGTAAAGCATTTTTGTTTATGTTGTCAATGGTTTAAATTTCTTTTTTCTTTAATTGTTTCATGACCTTTTCAACATGAAGCTTTCAGAAGATACTTATATGATAAATATACTACATTAATTTCAACTTGAAATATTTGTTTTTATTTCATACATTTACAATAACTTATTTGGTAATATGAGGTTTTATGTAATTTCAAGGTTATATATATGAAATACTATGGGAATTTATTATTGGCATGAGTTGTAAAATAGTAATCACTTTAAATTGTAAAGTAACTGAGTGATGGAAGGACAACTTTGGAAATTGTGAAAAAGTTGAAAAGATCATGAAACAGTTAAAAAAAATAAGAAATTAAAATCATTGACAAACTAAGCAAAAATGCTTTAAGATTGTCAAAAGATTTGATAAAAATTAAAACAGATAATAAACAAGGTAAGTGGATTGACCAGCAAGAAAATGTTTGGTTTGCAGATGCAAACAGTGAGAAAAGATGCAGAATGTTAAGAACATCTGCTAAAAACATTAAAACAGCCAAATTACTGTCTTTAAGTAGAAAACATCACAAATAGAAATGCTTAAGTCTGACAACTAATAGACAGAAAAGTCAAAAATAAGACATTTTGTGAATATAACTTTAGCTAATTTACTGATGACATGAAAAATTATAGACAAAATTCACTTTTGACTTATTATTCGTTATATATATATATATATATATATATATATATATATATATAGAGAGAGAGAGAGAGAGAGATGAGGCACAGTGGGGAGTCTCGGATTGAGGATTGGGAGAGCCGAGTTCGAAATCCTGTCGAATCCATTACATTCACTTACGTGCTAATACCATTGGGAAAGGTATCACTCCTCTTCTCCCCTCCCCAGGCAGAAAGGGTTCTATAGCATTGGATGGCAACTGGTCTTCCGCAGAAAGAAATGGCAAACTACTGCGGGAAAATATGCCTCGTTAGTCATATATCACGCATGGCACATAACTGACTGATATATATATATATATATATATATATTATAATATTTTTTTTAATATGTAATCATCGCAACACCAAATTTCCCATGTTTCAAAACTGAAAGCTCAATTTAAATTCAATCATACAAATTAAATTTAAAATACAATTTTCCGTTCCATTATCAAACGATGGTAGGAATAACTTTTTGAAAATGACTCACTTAATTTATAAGTTCAGACAAATTTGATATTTTGAGATGTTGGAAGAAGGAAAATTCCATCTTTTTTTTTATCTTAGGGGTTTAAGAATTAACTTATTTAGAAAACTCATGTATATAATGTATTGTAGTTAACAACTCTGTCAAGTCAAGGTTTGGTCTAAAGTATCTCTCTATTTTTACAAACTTTTTTTTTCGAGGTAGAAATTTGTTCTAACACATTGTCTGGGTTTCAGTAGCAATACATTTGGCATTTGTATTTTTATTTCTTATTTAATATTTATTTTTTATAAATTTCGATTACGATTTTTTCAAAAGGGGTATTCAAATATTATTTAGTCACATGTTTAATATTTATAATTTTATTTGTACTGACTATTATATTTAATTTATTCACTAATTGAGTACGTATATGGCAATGATAAAATTAATACATTAGAATCTAATTATGTTTTTATAAACAATATTATTCAAAGTTACTCAAATGCCGTGTGTATTGCATGTTTGCGTGTACTTATGTATTTTTATAATTTCAACACAAGGAAGGCAATAAAACTAGTAAGACTCAAGGGGGGGGGGACAGAATGTTAGAAAGTAAGTGAAATGATTAAACTAAAAAAATCATTGCTCACAGTTACAAGGGATAGGAGGTTGTGTTCATGACCACGGCACATAGAAGAAAACGTCTGACGATTATGCCTCTTCTGAAACGAGTCATTATCCTTACCATGGTTCCCAGAATGCATATATTAACGCACACGGTCCCTAACTAACTAGAGCATGAATGATGTTTGCATTATTAAAGAGATGCTTGTCAATATGGTGACGTCAATGATAGTCTGGCTAAAGGGACGAATTCCTGTAAACTTGTTCTCTTCAGTAGACTGACATTACACCTTCACAGGCAATTGTATTGACAAAACTTGCTTGCATTGAGTCGATTTAATTAGCGATCAACAGGCTTGCAGCAGGCGTGGAACGTCCTCCTACGATTTGGTTTGTTTTGGTTTATTTTTTACGGCATATCAACACCTCAGTGGGTTATTTAATGCCAACATTTTTAGGATAGGTTTGTATGAATAGAACATGTATTCTTTGCAAGAAATAAGTTTCGAAATCAAGTTTCTTTTACGTAATTTTGTAAATAGTTATTATTTTTTTTTATCGAGAGTCAAATCTATTTCTGGTATTTTTTTTTTAAATGTATTGGTGGTATTTTTTACTATAAATTCTATTTTTATATTTTTATAGGTTTTTAATCAGATTTTCGGAGTTAACTATTTGCCCATGGCTAGAACCCGAATAGGTGCTACCACCCTGTGTCAGGATGGACCGGGAAACAACAGCAATTAAGAGGTGGTTCTACGCTCCTTAAAACCTCCCGATCAGAGGCCTTGCTGCCGGATTTAGTGTATTGTCATAACCAGTATGCCGTCTTCTCACGTCTTCGGTCGTTAAACGAACCGATGATGATATACACGCCAACTGATCAAGGAAAGAGAAGGAAGAGATCCATTTAAGAATGCAATACGAATTAAAATATGCTTTGTCTTCTTATAACTAAAGATAATATTCAACTAGGTGATTTCTATGTCTTTCCAGTCTATGTCCGGCCGATCAAAATGTCAGCATATATGCTCGTGAAAAAATGGATTTAATTCAAAGTCGAGTTATTAATGGGCGAGAAGCAATCGTCTTGTTGCATCTAATTCATTTATTACTGTGAGGCTCTTTCACGATTTTTCTTATTAAGCATCCATTCTGTCGATTCCTGTCTCTCTTTGATTCGTCTACTCTCGTGTGACCAATCAAGCACGCTGCACACCATTTAGTATGCATTTTTTTTCAAAAGATGACGAATTCGCCTGAAAGATAAAAGACAATGTTCCTTGTTAAAATGCTGTCTTCAGCTCTTTTAATTTAGTATGACATAGAATTGTTCAGAGCTAAATATTAATTGGAAGAACGTACAGTCGGCGTGCTGAATGGAAATTCCGCACGAGTTCGTTGATTTCACTTTTATATAAAATATGATTTATAAAAAGATAAAGATATACATCTTTACCGCGGAACTATGGGTTAAATTGGTGAGCAGATTGTGATCTCTGGACTTTCGTGGTAACCACTCGAGGCGAAAGAACATTGAAAACCCAGCTGCGAGTGGTTCTGGCATCTTCAACCCGTAAAAAACAACTTACTATGCAAATGGCAGCAGCAACAGTGTAGTGAGGCTGTGGTTTAATTTTTATATGAGATTTTTTAAGAAATTCAGAAAGGATGAAATATTCATTCTTATAAATATCCTGAAACCGAAGTTTGTTGCAGACCGGATACAGAATCATACATATATATATATATATATATATATATATATATGTGTGTGTGTGTGTGTGTGTGTGTGTCTTATTGAACAAATTACAAATATTATGTTTGCTTATTTCTATCATAATCCTTTCATATACACGAATATTTTAATATACGAAAGAATATTCGTGAATATTAAAGGTTTATGATAAAAATAAGCTGATATTTAATTAGATATGACTAAAAGACAATTTGCTGCATAAATACAGAAATCATCTCCTCCATTTCCTCTCCCACGAACGCAGGCGTTCCCCAAGGCTCCATCCTTGGCTCTACTCTGTTCCTCATTTTCATCAACGACCTTCCTGACGCCATAGATTCCCAAGTTGGTATTGATGTAGACGACACTACAATCGACTCAAAAACAAACCTAGTGTCGGTGACAAAACTAACCTGTCCGCTCGTCTTGAAATGGACCTCCAATCGGTTGTTAACTGGGGCAAGAACTGGCTGGTCAACTTTAACGCCTTAAAAATTAAACTACTCTCTATTAATCACCATAGAGATCCTTCCCTGCCCCCCCATTAGAATGTCTGATAGTCAACTTCTTGAGAGCAATTCTCTGCGTCTGCTCGGTCTCACGTTGACTGCTGACCTGAGATGGAACAAATACATTGAGTCAATTGCTTCGTCCACCGCGAGGAAGGTTGGCTCTCTGTGCCGCGCCAGAGTGATTAGTTTCTGTTTACCCTGAGTTTCAGCAAGTTGGGTGCCCCCAAAACTCTCTTAATACGTAGCTTTGTCCCAATCTACGTAAAACGGGGCCGTTCGTTTTCTGACCCTGAGACTCGGGTTCGAATCTCAGCATGGTATAAAAAGAATACCCGCTCGGCCCGGTGGCTAGGATCAAAGTGTAGTATCAGCGCTTTGTGAGCTGCCGGGTCGGGTGTCTGTCGAACTCTCTGCTTGCAGAGGGGAACCCGGACGAAGCTCCGCTGAAGGGTGGGGTTTCGTTCGGGGAGGTTGACGGAACTAGCCTGCTTGGACGGGTTTAGATGGGTTTTATTTTTGGCTGGGCCTACGGGCTCAGACATACCCACATTAAAAAGACCTTGTGCCACATTCGATCCCCGTGGGTGGATTGATAAACTCCATCTCAGCATGGTTGGTTTGTCATGAAGGTCACTTCTTCTCTGGAGGAGGAATCCCAGCGCGTGACACCTTTGGAAAGCCTTGTAAGTGAAATTGGGTAGACGGAACCTTTGAGAGCTGTCGATGCCTTTGCGAGCACGAAGTCACAAGTCATCGTGACCGAGCGTTTGAGCGCGCTGGCTTTGTTCAGATTGTTGATCACGTTAGTTAACACGCTTCTCTCCCAAAAACTCTAAGGTCTGCTCAGTGTGGCTGCAGTATAAACCACAGGTTGGCTCTGTAGGTGCAGAAAATACAAAATGGCCTGAGCAAGCATAAGCAATAGGTATTAGCTAGCCACCCTAGTAGATGGGTATCCTCGAATACGAGTGACTAGTTATTAACATTAACGCCAAACGTAGCTTTGTCTCTTCTCGTATTCGACGCATGTGGGTCAAGCAGCTCAGTTCCTAGGAAGCGACAGTCAGACACCAGCGCAATTACACTTTTTGTAGGGCCGACTACAGAGACCTGGTGCACTACGTGCCACAAGGTCTCCAAACCATCCTCCGCAGTTTTTGAATTCAGAGCTGTCTTTCTTCGAGATCAGTTGCCATCCAAGGCTATAGAACAAGTAATGCAAGTGTTTAACAGACTATTACTAATTTCAATCTACACATGGTCCACTAACCTTGTGCAAAAAAAAGAGCTATGGATAATAAATGCTTCCTTTCAGGTATTTTGAAGGTGCCTAACAATCTATGATAAGCACCCCCCAAATTGGATGTAAGGGTAGAGTAACGGTTATCAAATTGGAAGGTTCAATCGGTGAGCTAAACATAAGGTCCGTCCTCGGCTGATGTTTTTACTTCACTCTGATGCCTAGTCTAAAAGATATAACTCCAACTAGACTCCAATAAGTTTAAGGTTAAGCAAAAAAGTTTATTTTTTTTCTAACCCCTTTTTTATACCGAAAAAAAAATAATCGTTAAGATGCTTCTTTGATTTCTATGGTGACAAAGAAAAGAGTACTGAGCTGCTACATGACATCTGTCCTATACGGCAGCGAACGTTGTTCTTCAACCCAAGCATGAAGAAGAGACTCGACGCGGCGGAGATCTGATTCTACAGAAGGATGCTGAGGATATCATGGACCGAGCATATGAGCAACGATGAGGTCTTGGAGAGGTTGCAAACAAGGAGGAAGCTTATATTTAACATAAGGAAAAGGCAGATGAAATTTCTGGGACCCGTGATGAGAAAGGAGGACCTGGACGAATAGAAGGACAAAGAAACAGGGGAAAACAGCACATGTCATACATGGCGGGCTTAGGCAGGTGGATGGCAGAACGTGGTCTGGGGGAGTCGGCAGAAACCTGTTGAGAGCTACAAGGGATAGGGGTAAGTGGAGGGCCATGATCGCCCACGTTCTGAAAGGACACGGCATATAAAAAGAAAGAAAATATTATTTTCATTTATTCTTCATGGATTTTGGTTTAAAGTTTCTTTCATATTATTTGGCATGGTTCTTGAAGTTTTCATTGATTATAGTAAAGTCAGTCTTGTTTAAAGATTGCAACTCGGTCTCTGGACGTCTATTGTTAACAAAAGAACTTCCATCGGTTTTCGAACTGGATCGATCGTGTTGTCGTCACTCGAGGACCGAAATCTTTTCTGGGTGGATGACAGCAAGTGGGAGAAGGACAATGGACCAAACGCTTGCAACAAGGGTCTGAAGTGATTTGTAGAACATGAGACGGAATGGAAAGACCTTATTCCCTGGCAAAGTATAAGTACACTTACAATGTTGAAATGTAACAAAAAAGAAAAAAAAAACAGTAAATCTTTCATGATATATTTCAAATGTAATATGAAATAATCTTGAAAATATATCAAGGCTGGAAGAGAAAATATATATATATATATATATATATATATATATATATATATATATATATATGCATGTGCATGTGTGTCTCTCTCTGTGTGTGACGGTGTCTGTGTGTGTTTGTGTCTGTGTGTCTGTGTCTGTGTTTGTGTCTGTGTGTGTGTGTGTGTGTGTGTGTGTGTGTGTGTGTGTGTGGTGGACTCTCCCTACGTATTCGACGCCTAGGGAAGCGACAGCCAGACACCAGTGCAACCACACTTTTGAAGGGCCGAATACAGAAACCTGGTGCACTATGTGCACCAAGGTCCCCAAACGACCCTCCGCAGGTTTTGAATTCAGAGTTGACCTTCTCCTAGACCAGTTGCCATCCAAGGCAATAGAACCCAGTCTGTCCTGCTACTTACCCATAGGTGGGGGAAGAAGAAGAGGATTAATACCTTTCCCAAGGGTATTAGCACGTAAGTGAATCTAATGGATTCGACTGGAATTCGAACTCGGCTCTCCGATTCTTCAATCCGAGGATATATATATATATATATATATATATATATATATATATATATATATATATATATATATATATATATATATATATATATATATTGAGACATCATTCATTGAATAATTTAGACAAGTTTTGTCTACGTATTTTCAATTGGAACCTTTCATATTTATGAACAGGCTTTTTAGTATCATTTTAATGAAAGAGAAATAAATCGCCGTTTTGTTACTTATACCATCACGAGTAATTTCGACAAAGCACAATGTCATTGTCAGGGCCTGTTTATTTAGAGAAAATATTGTAGTGTTCGTCATTTTCAAAGACAAGATTGCTGTGTTCTGCTGAAAATTATATTTTTGTTTTTACTTATGAAGTGAAGAACGCTCAGTGAATTGTGTGATAGGCTTGACTAACGCTTCAGGGGAGGTAACTTGCTATGGTGTGGTCGAGAGTATTTAAGAAATAAGTATTAACACTTAGTAAAAATCTCTATTTTTTAAACATCTACTGTAAATATTTTAAAACATTTGTGCAGTTTTGCTAATAATTTTATTAAGATTTCATTTCCATTTTTTAATATAGATAGCTTCAAGAATTTTTAGTTTATGTTTATATTCATGAAAAAGTATAGATGTATATTGAACAAGAATTCTTCTGATTTGCGAATGTAGACAATTATGATGTTGTAAATGCTTAGAAATTTTGCAGGCGTCAACTGTGATTATATATATGACGTGATTTAAACCCTGGTCTTCGAAGATTTCATTAACTAGGCAACTTTGTATATATCTAATCACGATTGGTAGACGATTTTATATACAGTTTAAGAGACTACACAAATCTGGGTACCTAATAAATATAACGTTTACAGCAATAAAATACGTCGGATGAGAAATAAAAAAATCCTACTCTATATATATATATATATATATATATATATATATACAGAGAGAGAGAGAGTGTGTGTTTAAGTATTGTGAACAGAGGCATCAACCCTTAATTCCAAATGTATTTTCATGCTTAAGTTCAATCATCTGGATTTCAAATGTCCTGATTTTATGTTTAAGTACAAAACAGATTGTCATCATTCAATGTTGATGCCTATGTCATCCACATGCTTTATGTGACTTTTCTTGCATAAATGTAATATGCCTTAAGAATTGTTTCGTGCTTCAACATAATCTTCAGGCAATACTTGTGTTTTTGCTCGACTACTTATAAATCTGGGCAGTCGTATATTGTATACGCTCTATCCCTGCCCACAAACATAGCATACTTTATATTTTCTCATATCTATCTATCTATCTATCTATCTATCTATCTATCTATATATATATATATATATATATATATACACATAGAGGTAGATAGAGAGATATGCAGACTCTGCAGATAGCTCGATAGATAGATAGATAGATAGATAGATAGATAGATAGATAGATAGATAGATAGATATGAGAACATTGAGAGTAATACGAGAAGACTGAAATATAAAGTTACGTAGATAGATAGATAAGTTTACTTAGATAGATAGATAGATAGATAGATAGATAGATAGATAGATAGATAGATAGATAGATAGTTTAGTTTAACTCTCAAATCCAATGCAAAGCAATGACTTTTCGTATTGAAAACTGCAATAAAATATCTGCTTTACGATATTTGCGTCTGAAAATCTACTATCTTTGACTCAGCACGTCTTATTACAATTGGGGAGGTGCTGCAGTTAACAGATGATACCTGTTTGTGAATCTCATCGGCGTTCAAGGCGGCCAGTATACAATGGATAATTAGCGAGAGCAGACATTGACAGATTGGGTCAATCAGAACGCGAGAAATTTATAAAGAGACAAAGAGAATGACAGACAGAGAATTAGAGAAAAGTGGGTGATGGAGAGAGAGATAGAGAATCGAAGAGTTTAGCAGAGATACGTTTAGGATCGGATGGATACCAAGAGCGAAAGAACAAGATGTCTCTGCGTTTAATAAAAGTCACCACATCATGAATAAAGTACTCTAAATAAAATGATGATGTCATCATCTATTTCTCCGTTTTCTCAGCCTATTTTATATACAGGATTATACTAACTATTTAAAACCAGTTACATGGTGATGAATAATAAAAAAAAAAAAAATGGATTATTAATCGATATTTGAGAAACATGTTTTCTCAGCAGTCATAATTATAAAGTTTTTTTTATCAGTCTATCCAGGATCGATATATATATATATATATATATATATATATATATATATATATATATATATATATATATATATATATATATATATCAACGTTCAAAATCGCTATTATAAATTCATAGCTGAAAATAACATATAAGAAATACACACGCATACACTCCCTCACTCTTTCTCTCTCACTTTCTCTCTTTCTTTCTCTCTCTCTCTCTTTCTCTCTCTCTCTCTCTCTTTCTCTTTCTCACACAGATAGGTAGGTAGATAGATAGATAGATAGATAGATAGATAATGAACTGCAAGCTAGAAAGACAGATATGAAGTGAAACCTACATAGATAGATAGATAGATAGATAGATAGATAGATAGATAGATAATGAACTGCAAGCTAGAAAGACTTATATGAATTGAAAGCTACATAGATAGATAGATAGATAGATAGATAGATAGATAGATAGATAGATAATGAACTGCAAGCTAAAAAAACTTATGTGAATTGAAAGCTACATAGATAGCTAGATAGATATGAACTGAGATAGATAGATAGATAGATAGATAATGAACTGCAAGCTAAAAAAAAACTTATGTGAATTGAAAGCTACATAGATAGCTAGATAGATATGAACTGAGATAGATAGATAGATAGATAGATAATGAACTGCAAGCTAAAAAAACTTATGTGAATTGAAAGCTACATAGATAGCTAGATAGATATGAACTGAGATAGATAGATAGATAGATAGATAGATAGATAGATAATGAATACATTTGAGATAGATAGATAGATAGATAGATAGATAGATAGATAGATATGATTTGAATGCTAGAAAGATGCGTTGAAAATCGTCTCTGTCTCCATATACGAACGCCAGATAAACATTAATTCCACATATTTAAATTTTATGATATATCCATTGAATGTTCTTTGTTTAAGGACTATGCTTATATTATCTGTTTTCATTGCCAACTTCAGGTTGAAATCATTTCCCCAATTGCCAGTGAAATGCTTTTCTTACCGAGTCGTGTCTTTACTTCATTTCCTTACTTCATCCCCAGCCATAGCAAGCAATACGAATCACTTTTTTAAAACCTCGAAATGGTACAATCTTCATTTCACTTTTAGTTGATTTGTTTGGCTATGTTAAGGAGTGTGGATCCTGATAAATCTTCATAACGTTAGCAATGCAAAATATGATCATCAATTTATTAGGCAGAACTCAGTTGACGGTAAATATGACACCGAGGGTTGAGGTGGTGTAGGTCTCAAGGAAAAGAAAAAAGGGGTGAAGAAGAGGAAAAAGAAAAGGAGGAAGGGAAAATAATTAAAAAAAGGAGAAGGATGAGGCAGAAAGGAAAGATAAAGAAGAAAGCAGTGATAAGAAGAAGAGGAGGAGGAAAAGAAGATAAAGTGCTAGAAAAAGAAGAAGAAGACGGCGAAAGCAGGAATTTCAAGATAAAACTAAGGTAAAGAATATAAACAAGAGTGACAAGCGAAAGAAGTAGAAGAAGAAGAAGAAGAAGCAGAAGCAGAAGAAGAAGAAGAAGAAGAAGAAAAAGAAGAAGAAACAGAAGAAGAAGAAGTAGAAGAAGCAGAAGAAGAAGAAGAAGAAAAAGAAGAAGAAACAGAAGAAGAAGAAGTAGAAGAAGCAGAAGAAGAAGAAGAAGAAGAAGAAAAGAAGAAGAAGAA
>CAHIKZ030004155.1:5837500-5945000 GCA_903632075.3 Acanthosepion pharaonis
AAAATATCGCAGCCACTCCTATTCCAAGATGTCAGTCTGCAAAGTTGGCCAGCTGATCCCCGTTGCAGACGCCTACTCAGTCACATTTGTGTTTGTTCAACACCCACAGAGCCAACATGTGGTTTATACGGCAACTATGCTGAGCAGACCTTAGTTACAGTTTCTGGAAGAGAGCGGGTTATCGAGCATGGTCAACAGTCTGAACAAGGCCAGCACATTCAAACCCTCGGTCACGATGACTTGTGATTTCGTATTAGCACAGCTATTGACGGCTCCCAAAGGTTCCGTCTATCCAATTTCACTCACAAGGTTTTGGTCAACCCAAAGGTGCCGCCCGCTGGGATTACCTCCTCCAAATTGATAACATATACAAGTCACCTTCCTAAAAAAATCGACCATGGTAAGATTCGAACCCGGGTTTCAAAGTCAGAAAGCGAACGTTTTAACCACTCGGCCACATGGAATGAAGAGTATGAATAACCACTGGTATTTGAATTGAAGATTGTAGTACACTGGGAAGTATTCTCGCAGGAGTCTATTGCACAAAGTATCAGTTCTAGGGAAGATGTACGGTTGAGACTTTCTCCTCACGTTTGAAATACGTAAGAAACGAGGCTGATTCGACTCTGAGAAGGTATCATGGCCTGTCCTAGTCGTAAAAAATGGAGTTCATATGAACATTCCCGTGTTGAAATAGCACTAGAGTATAAACAGGATTTCAACCTTACTTCTGTTGGATAGTTGGTTTGCAAGTGGTGAATAGGTGCTTTTCCGACGGACTGTATGAACGTTCTTGTACTTGACTGAGTTCAAAATTGTTGTCGATCGAACAGGCGGGAATATATATATTCGTATATCGGAACAATATTCTATTTTGTTTCAATCTGACGTATGTAAAAAAAAAAACTAGACAAAAATGGCCAGCCTCTCACTAAAGCAAACGAATAAGCCGGATTTCTAGTAATATATATATATATATATATATATATATATATATATATATATATATATATATTATACGTTATTTATATAGACATAAACATTTACTCATTTATAATAAACAGTATTAACAACTGAGGTATTATGTACGTTATTTACATTATTCGGGCTATTGTCCTCATCTTTGTCGCCATATTTATTACAACGTTTCGGCCGTTGTACGCTCCGGCCTTCTTCAGGTGTTTGGAATGTCGAACTGAACCCATTATTTCGCTCACTGGAGTAGACTGTTCTAGTCCCACGTGCCATGTCTAATGGATGGCAGTTATCTCTTGTTAATTTCCCTCTGAAAGTTCTCTACTGCCTTAACCGGGTATAGAACTGACACTCTTTGGGTCCTGTCACTGGATCTAACTAACGCCTTTATCAACTGTGTCCTTGAGAACATCTGTGTATGAATTTCTGGGTATTATAAACCTAATGTCTTCAGCAACCATTTTTTTAACAATGCAATTTTTGCTGTTATTATTACATGTTTTTACTGGAGCTCATATTCCAATTTTTGTTGTTATTATCGCTTTTCTCTGGCACTCCTTATTACTGGCTCCCATATTGTATTCATTTCTATGCTTGGTCACCTCAGGAGATTTTTGTGGCCTAGCATATGTGCTGATTCCTTAAGTTTACGAATTTTCCAATTTTCCAGAGGGCGCTAATCTCCCTTTTCTCTCCATATATATATATATATATATATATATATATATATATATATATATATATATGGATTTAACTTGAGATCCAACAGACATTCAAAGGACAGTGTTGAATAGCTGGAAGGAGAAGACAGAGCAGTACCAGATAATATACGCCAGCAATACTTCCATTTTGGTATAATCCGACTCTTTTAAATATGGTAATCATAATGTCAATATTGCCCGTTTCTTTTTTGGCAACATTCGGCATTCATTGATCGAGCAGCCAATGCTTACTGTCAGTTGAAATGTATAAAATCATTCTAGTAGAAAGATTTTTCAAAAAAATAATTATCTCAAGTCCATTAATTGTTATCGCTCCTTCCAGTGTTGAAGGGAGCCTTCTTCCTAAACGTTTGCTTGAAGAAGTTTAAACCATCAGCATAACGCGATATTCATGCTCAGACTGTTATCAGAAAGAGCAACACAAATGCAGAAGGACCTGCACCTATGTTTTATACACAGCGCAAAGACGTTCGACAAAGTACGCCACAAAGATCTGTTGAAACTGCTCGGCAACCTTGATATATTTGGGAAAAGATATTAGAATTATCAAGAATCAATGCTGGCAGAAAACTGCATGCGGATAGAGAATGAGTTCAGCAGATATACAAAAATAGAAAGGGCCGTAAGGCAAGGATGTGTCTTCTCACCGGACCTATTCAACCTATACAGTGAGGCAATTCTGAGAGAACTGGAAATCCTACAAGGAATTATCATTGGCGTCCGCAATCTTAACAGCATAAGATACACAGTGCTGAGAGAAGACACAGAAAGGAAATGACAAAACTTCTTACAGAAGGTAGCAAAGGAGAGCTAGAAGAAGGGACTAAGCATAAACTACAGAATGCATGGATGAGCCCGAAATGCGATTTACAGGTCGGGGACACTGAAATCAAGCAAGTGCGGAAATTTAAATATCTGAGAATTTTTTTAACAGAGGACGGTAAGTGCGTCATTGTGATCCGAAAACGTATTGGGATGCCATTCCAAAAGCTAGGCAAAGTATTACGAAACAGGAGGATTTCGTTGGTAAAAAAAAAACGGGGTACTGTCCTCCTTTACGGCAATGAATTTTGGACGGTCTCAAGGCAACGGTTCTATAGAAGAATACCAAGGATACCATGAACCGAGCATGTGAGCAACGATGAGGTTTTGGAGAAGACGCAAACAAGGAGGAAACATATATTTAACATCAGGAAGTGTCAGCTGAAATGTCTGGGACACGTAATGAGAAAAGAGGGCTTAAAGAATCTCATACTCACCGGACGGATAAATGGAGAGAGAGACAAGGGAAAGCAACACGTGAACTACGTAACGGGCTTAAGCAAGTGGATGACAAAACAGGGTTTGAGAGAAGTAGCAAAAGAACAAAACATAAGAACTACAAGGGATAAGAAGAAGTGGAGAGCCATGATTGACTACGCCCTGAAGGGACAGGGCAGATAAAAGAAGTATTCTTAAATTTACATATTTTGCTGTCTTCTTTAACAAATATATATCTTAACTAACAGTACCGCCATATCAGTGAGAAGGTATTATTTTTTGCTAATATTTGATTATAATATCAGCACTATTACCGTCTGTATGCCATTGCTATTTATGGTCTATTAGATTTTATAGGCATTTAGTATTATTATTATCCTATCATAAACGTGCTTCCTTCCTCCCTTCCTTAGTTCGCACGACCGTTACGCCCTGCCAATACCGCATAAATATTGGACTATTCTGTTTTGATCACGTGGTAAGAGGTGGAAAGACACTACTTGGTTTCAGTGAGAAAACGAAAGAAAGAAAGAAGTATTTAACGGCTGTTTATTTTCATTTGTACCCATATAAAATAACGCCCATCATTTGAATTTATGATTCTTATTATTAAAGTTGTTAAGCCCAGATATTTATCGATGTGATAAGAGAATTTCTACGTATATTTTATTGTCGTACAACACGCCAAGAGCTTATTTAAGAATTATGATTAATCAGAATATTAAAATAGGAAAACTGTGAACCATTTCACAATTAAAACTAGTTATTATTTTTATTGCTATTATTATTATTAATAGTAATAACTTCTCAAGGAAGATTTGTGTCGTACCCTGATGATAGGAGTGGAACAAATGACTATTGTTTTGCTGTTGCTTCACGTCTCCACATCAACAAAATCCTTTCTCAGAATTCTGGCTGTCCCAATAGGTGATGTTTCGGAGACATCTCATTTAAAATCACAGTCCCAATTAAGTACAGTTCTAAGTGCATCCACACAAAAAAGAAACAACGGTTATTTTCTTAAGCTCCCGCAAGGCTGCTCCCTCATCGTTCAAATTTAGATTCTTTCTGGATTTTTCTTTTCGACTGTTATTATTATTGTGTGTAGTGTCATCATGCCAGAAAGGAATTTTAAAAACCTGATTACTGTCCCCTTCGGGATCTATGAGTGAAAAGGGGACTGTAGCAATGTTATCTATGTACATTCGGGACGTTTCGTTTCAATGGAGAGAGTTTTGCGGACGATATGGGTAATTCCGCACAAATAATCTTTGTAGCTTTGAGTTGCTGATGGCTTCAGCAATTTTATGCACATGATATTTCGTACCCCTCTTTATCATCCCCAATGCCCCCATAACAGCAGGGATAATCGTAATTACTGTTATTATTATTATTATTATTATCATTTATTTTTTTTATTTCTATTTTATATTCATTTCCATCCGGGTCCTAAGAGAACTAAGATTAGAAATGGCAACATGACATTTCCACTGAACATTCTTGAAAAAAAAATAAAATAAAATACCCTAAGAACACGCACATTTTACGTAGTTAAAACCATTATTATTATTATTATTATTATTATTGTTGTTGTTGTTGTTGTTGATGATGATGATGATGATGATGATGATTCCGGGATGAAATCCGGTACCAATAAATAACAAACGCCAAGAATGAATATAGGAAAATAATGTATTAACGTAATCATACAAACTGGAAATGCAGGTTAGTAGTTCCAGGAATACGGGTTAGTAGCAAAATATCTATACAGTCTTTGGTATTGAAGTATCGCTGTATGACTTCTTACTGAGTCTACGTGCTCGTTCACTGTGACTCTTGCTCACTACGTTCGTTCTTGTCTGTTACCTTACTCTCACTCTTCCGGTTACCTACAACCTTTCACACTCCTCCCTCTTAATGCCTGTCTCCTGCCGGATCTTCACGTAGCAGTAGTATATGTATATACTGGGTGAGTCCATTTGTGTAAAAAGGGGAGGAACCCTCAACAATCATTATTATTATTATTATTATTATTATTATTATTATTATTATTATTATTATTATTATTATATTTCCATTGATTTTTGGTGTATACGCATTTCTTTCCGGGTCCCGACTAGAGACTCAAGGTCAGAAATGGCATTATGATATTTTCCATAGACCAATTCTGAAAAAAAAAATATCACATATATTTTACATAAATAAAGTCATTCGTAAGGTTTGGGCTGTATTTGTGTGTACAATATTTGTGTTTCCTTAAGGTGTAACCTACCAAGAATCCCTTCAATGAGTCTATTGAAATCTTTTCCAATCAATCCGTTGCTGACCTGATGTGCCACATTCTATTATTATTATCATTGTCATTATTAGTAGTAAGTGTTGGCATCACACCAGCAGAGACGCTGTGTACAATTATACGAAGCCCAATGTAGCCACCATGATAACTAGTATGATAAGAACATAACAGGGCAACTGTGCGCGATATGATGATAACGCATAACCTTGCAGGTAGGTCCCAGTTAGAAATGCCTTTAGACCCGCTAAAATATTCTGCCAAGACGGACTCCGATTGAGGATGTTCCTAAGTATCTAGATGTGACTCCCAAGTCGCCTTGCCTGCCTCATCCCTCTAATTTAAAAATCAACTCTCCCAGCACACCCGGATATGATGTATGTCACTTTTACGCACCCGCTCATGAACTGTGGTCTAGGACAGGATATTTACTGTAGGTCATCTTAATTCACCAAGGCGAAAAACGTTCGTGTTATTAACTCCAATCAAGAAGCCATTAGAACCATGTCTGGAGTAGCATCAGGGCATTATTATTATTATTATTATTATTATTATTATTTTCTTTGATTTCTAGCGTTTACACATTTCTTTCCGGGTCCCGCCCAGGGACATAAGGTTAGAAATGGCATCATGACACTTTCCACTGACAAAAAAAAAAAAATAAATAAATAAAAAAAATCTTACATAGATAAAGCCCTTCGTAAAGTGTGGGCTGTACTTGTCAGAACAATTTTTTGTATTTCCTTGAGGCATGGACTTCCAGGAATCCCTTCAATTAGTCTACTGCAATCTTTTCCAACCAGTCCTAGGGCTCCAACTACAACAGGGACTGTTGATGTTCCCATATGCCACAATTATTATTATTATTAGTAGTAGTAGTAGTAGTAGTAGTATTTGTTTTATTTGTGTTTTATTTTTAAACGATTTTTTTTTTAAAGTTTAGAACAAGTTTATTTGATTTCTTAATGTCCATTATACGTAAGATATAAAAAAACAAAAAAAGGGCTTGGAAAATGTGATACTCACAGGACAGATCGAAGTAAACATTTCTAGGGTACATAAGGATTAAAGATTGCATGGAAATGTTACTCACAGGAAATCACGAAGGCAAAGGAAATGATAAAGCACAGAGGAAAACAACGCACGACCTTTTTGTAAATGAATGTCAGAACAAGATCTAAGGTAGAGAATAAAACGTCAAAAATTATTAAGAGCAACAAAAGACAGGAAATTGTGGAGAGCCATGGTCGTCAAGGGACACGGCAAAAGAAGAAGATACAAGACAAAAAGATATCACAGATTTTACAAACGAAAATAGTTGCATTCTATATTTCGTCATTATAATAAACACAATAATATAGAAAAAAAAGTATGCCTCCGCATAGATATATTTTTTTTAGAATTTTAGAAGATTGTTGCTTTTACTGTTTTTCTTTTCATTTTTTCATTTTTTTTTTAATTCGCCTATCTTTGCCATTGTTCGATAAGTCGCTCACAGAATTCTTGAATAGATATTGGCGATTGAATTATACAAAACGAAAATTTTCGTCACACGACCGAACAAACCTCCGGCATTTCCACCAACATTTCCTCATATTCTATCACGTGTTAAAAATACTATTCGTTTATTGGTTTTATTTAATTCCAGTTACACAGGAATAGCCAATAGCCCACAGTATATTTTCAATTATACATTTTTCAACATTGCCACCAGGAGTCATTGTAACTTATATTTTACATAACTGGTTGATGTATAATGTCTGCTTAAGTGTATTCATCACACGTGAAAACCCTTGCAAACAAAAAATAAATATACTTTAGACATTATATTTACATAACATTAGTTAACTTAAACATTTTCTATTAAATACGACGGACATGGAATGTTAAAACAGTTTTTGTGTCTCTCCTGGCGTCGAGTAAGTTATCGCCATGTCAGATGGTAAGCTGTAAATTTTTAAAAAATCATGAACTTTCATGAACCAGCATTCATATCAAACTTTGAAATATGAACAACACAAACGCTACACTCCATAAAAACGATAACAATATATATATATATATATATATATATATATATATATATATATATATATAAAAGCATAACTAAGAACATTATAAAAAAATGCATAACACCAGTTGGCAATAGCAAAAAAATTAAATTATTTAGTACAATATATATATATATACATATAAATTTTAGATTAAAATAAAATTCTTTTCATTTTTCATTCAAAATACTCTATTTTAGGAATACGTTTTCACAACATCGCCCACGTGACGCCAACGTGATCATATTGAAACGGAACGCTGATCTTGAAAAATTTCTGTTGTCAGTTTTGATTAATCTTACTCTTATGTCCATCGTCTTTTCATGTTGAATTAAATATAGTCTAATGTTAACTATGTTTTATGAATATGTCCTGAAGATGGTCTGCTAGACCGAAACGTCCGACGTTGAAATTATATTATCTTCATATATACGATCCAATTCATCAGACCTACAAATTCAAAAGAATTTGTAGGTCTGATGAATTGGATCGTATTTACGATTCCAATGGAATAAATTATGACCATGGAATATTAGTGTTTAAGCCTTTTTATTATATCCTTACTCTGTCCTGGACATTGAGTTCTACCTGGATTCTTCCTCTAGGAATTTTTATTCTAAAAATATACATCTATGTGTCTTTATATATTTTGCATATGTATGTATATTTACCACTAATATTATCTATCTATCTATCTATCTATCTATCTATATATATATATATATATATATATATATATATATATATATATATATATAAATATATGGGTATATATGTGTGTAGGATCTGAACAGAAATGAGCAAGAAAAATCCGGGTGCTCCCTAGCCACCTTCCGTCAATGGTTGAGAAAACTCATGGCATGGAAAATTTGCTGCCTTCAGCATGGTCCATCGAAATGCGTTGAACTCTGTGTTGTTTTTGGTTGGTCCGGTAAGGTTCAAAATTTCAGGTCTGTTGTTCACCGTTGCTGTGGCAATCTTTTGCACACGCGTTCACCACTGTAATCAAATCCTCTCTGTCAGTTTTCTGACAACATTCGAACTGAGGTTCCACATGCGGCACAAGCCTAAAATAAAAACTGAATGAGATTGTCGGATCCTAATACGTCGAAACCCAAGGAGAGTACATCATTATCACAGTCATCATCTCTTGGTATATATATATATATATATATATATATATATATATATATATATATATATATATATATAATTATAGATAACTAGACTCGTTTCGAAAACCCTTGAATTTTTTGATTTTCTAATAATCAAATCAATCTCGAGGAAAAAAGTTTTTAAAAAAAAGAAAGAGCTACAAACATGAACTTCTGACGACAAAAAAATCGCACAGATGCAGGTCTGAAGCCCAAAGAAAAAAACCCCGATACAAGTAAACAACTAACTAACAAAAGCACTCAATACAACCGTAGAGCAGACCTAGATACACGTAGTGAGCCAGACAAACCTACCTAGGTTTCACCTAAACGGATCCTCATGGAAAGTAAGGCCTTACTTTCCCTGACGATCCGCTTAGCTGAAACCTAGGTACCTTTGTCTGGCTCACTAGGTGTATCTATCTATCTATCTATCTATCTATCTATCTATCTATCTATATATATATATATATATATATATATATATATATATATATATATATATATATAAATTGTATATACTCGCATATCGTGCCACCTTTCAAGACCTAATTTTGTAGCTAATTTGATATATAGTTTGGTCAACTGCGTAGCGAGAGCCAGCAGTACATACGCAAATATTATATCTCGTGTATAATGCAACACTCTTAAAATTAGCTTCAAAATTAGGCCTTCAAATGTCGCCTTATACGCGAGTATATCCGTTATATATTAAAGTGAACACTGAAGTCAACACTCAGGCTGTTTCATGCTAGACGCAATTGTCAGGCTGCGAAAGTTGTTTTTTTTTTTCGACTATTTATATATACTGGTCAGTGGTCCATTGTGGGTAGTCCATTTTAGCGGTTATTTTGGCAGTAGTGATTTGATTATTTCTTTACTTATTTGGGTTAATTTTCATATATATATATATATATATATATGTGTGTGTGTGTGTGTGTGTGTGTGTGTGCGTGCGTGTGTGTGTGCCCAAACAAACAAAATCAGACTCTTACATTTTTATTTCAACATTCCAATAAAATGTTGCATATTGGGATCGTAATTGTGGATACAGTTGTTGGAATTTTATGTTGCTTCTGTTGTTTGTTCAATTACGTTCAAATGTCTCTGTCATTTTCAAGAACTATGTTGTATCTGTGTAGTAGGCAATATTCCGTTGGCTATATCTTAGTATTCATTAGAAAGATTAAAGTTCAAAATAGTCCACGCTGGCATCACGTGTAACGTTCATGAATGCCGATACAAGTACAGGAAATATTTTATTCAAACTTATACACACATATTTCTATGAACCGCACAAATTCAACAGAAACACTATAACAAATTTTACTCGTTAATAGTAAACATGATAAAAAAATCATAATAAGTTACTAAATTGCAAAAATACAAAAATATTAAAAAAAAAAAAAAAAAAAAACTGCCGTTGCAGGAGTAAAATTAAATCTCGTTTGAGGGAAATTTTAGAGATGACATGAAGTGAAACGATTATACAGAAGCAATTGATAACTCCGCGGCTAGGAAAGCTGGGTTACTCTACCGTTCTAGATAATTTTTTCCCGCCAGAATTTATCTTATACATTTATATGTCAACCTATCGCGCCTGCGTTAAATATTGCTGTCACATTTGGTGTGAATCATCTGTTTATTAGCAAAATCCAAAGAAAAAAATTGCATTATTACTGATCCTAGCCTGGCATCTTGGTTTCAATAACTTTGGTCACCGCCTTAACCTAAGTTTCCTGTGTGTTTTTCTATAGATATTTTCACGGTACTTTTCCAGATGTCCTTTCCTCTTTCGTACCGCGATTCTACAAATTTATGCACAGTACTAGGTTGGCAGATATGGTTGATCATTTTACAACAGAAATAGCTCAATGTAACCGTAAGTTCTATGCTAACAGTTTCTTCTCTCGTACTACTTGCCTTTGGAACTCTCTTCCAACTTGATCCTTTCCATTCAACTTTGATATTCGAAAATTTGAATCTAATATCAATCATCATCTTCTGTCCCCTTCATTCCTGTTCTCTCCTCATATTCTTTGATACACTCAGATTCTTTGACATTCAGTATGCTCCTTGAGTCTTAGGGGCTTTATCACCTTCTGTTATGCTTTTAAATTCCTTAAGGAAACATAGGGCCTTAAGATATCGTTGCGGTTTCTATAACAGTTTTTTTAAGTGCGTACACTGCACAACCCCCAACCTACAGGATCAGGTTTTGAATTCAGAGTTGTCCGTCTCCTAGACCAGTTGTCACCCAAGGCTATAGAACCAGGTCTGTTCTGTTATTTACCCATAGCTGGGAGAAGAAGTCGATTCATACCTTTTCCAGTCACGTTAGTGAATGTAATGGATTCGAATGAACTGGAATTCTAACTCGGCTCTCCGCTTTGCTCAATCCGGGCCGCTATCTATTACTCCACCGTGCCGCCTTTTTCTCACCTTGCCTGTGGGAAAATGATTTATAAAAAAATACAAAAAAAGCCCCAAAAAACTACTGGATGTCTATAATTATTATTTTCTTGTTTGACGTTCCGCTACTTTCTCGAGAGCATTATTCAACGTTTACGCTAAACTTAGATTTTTTGTTTCGCTCATAAGGAAAATTAATGCCGTTATCATAGAAGCCCTGCTACTTAAAAACGCTCTGGCCACTGCTAGTTGGATCTAATCATACTGTAAGTTTTTCACTTTTACTACTGGTGTACTTACCAAATTTTTGTTGATTCTGCTTCGTGTCTGCGAGTCAGATATTTTATTGAGAAATACCTCGACAGAATCTTCTCCAGATCTCCATGTCTCAATAATCAATAAGAACATTGCGTTACTCTGAAGATGACTGGAAGATATCGTGTTTGATTTCTTCTACACAGCAAAATATGCTGGACACTTGATCAAGATGGAGAAATTGCCGTTAGGTAAAAAAAAAAAATTACTAAAAGCTATTGCAGACAATTTATTCTCAGAAAATATCGGAAATGCACGTTTTCAACATTTCCCTGAAATATTATATCAAAATATTCAAATTTCCTGACTTACGCATTAGCATTCATTTCTCAACGGTCGGGGAAAGCGCTCGTTATGCTCGATATAAAGCAATTTAGAGAGCATATTATGTGAGAAACAGATGTTTATTATCGTTTTTTTTTTTTTAAATTAATTTCAAAGACATTCTTGTGAATATGGATTATCTCCTCTTTGATAATCCAAGCTATAAAAGCTGTACATTTCCGCTTGTCAAGTAGACGAATAGTAAGATTCTTAATTGAATAAAAGATTACTAGACAGAATCTCTTGTCCTGTTTTCATTACAATTTATTCAATTAAGAATGGAACAATTTATGCAACTGGAGCGATTTACCACAGATCCAGAAAGCGATTCAGCCGACAAGTGCTGGAAACATTGGCGGGAGACATTTACAAATTTCATCGAGGTTCTACATTCAGAAAGACCGGGACGTTCCATCAATAAGCGTGCGCTCATAACCAACTACCTGTCTCACACAGTCAACGAAATTATCTCGGATTGCGTTACCTACGAAGAAGCAATCGATGTCCTGAACGCTACATACATAAAGCCCCAAAATGAGATATTTTCTAGACACCTACTTACGACCGCCGACAAGAATCAGGCGAAACATTGGACCATTTCCTTAAGAGCCTTCGGACACTGAGCAAAGATTACTAGACAGAATCTCTTGTCCTGTTTTCATTACAGACATTATTTATATATTTGTAACAGGATTCAGATTTTACAATCTATTTAGCCCCACTACCATTTACCAACTTTGAGACAACTTCATGATTGCATCCTCCAAGAACATAGAATATTTCTTATTTTTTTTTTTTTTTCTTATTTTTACAATAAGTTTCAGCCTGTACAAGGCCACTGGAGGTTACGTTTTTTTTGTTTTTTTTCTTTTGTATTTACTCAACTCGTCCACAAGGTCAGGTTGTGACACGTATCGGTTTACTATTGGGGAGCCCGAGCGTGTACACCCCGACTAGGAACAAAAATTGCCCGAGCTCCCGCAACCGTCGGTTTCGCTGGCCTCGTTGCGAGCACTGATCCTTCTCTCTGGTTCAATAAGAGGGCGCGGCCTCGGGCAACTGTTCCCCAGGACTGAGCACCTCTCAGTATAATTTTCCTCAGTTGCAACTCTGTCCTTTGACGGAACCCTCCTCTGACCGCACTCTGCCCAAACACAGAGACACAACTGAAAGATGATAAATAAACGTGTTACAAACTACTCGAGAGTAATTTACACACTAGGTTATGTTAAGAGGCTGTTTATACGGATAGGAGGGGAAGATAACGTTTACTCCTAGAGATCGAGACAACATCTTCTTCGGAGTCGGTTCTTCAGAGCAGTGGTTTACGGGAAGAAACTGATGGAACACGGCGGGAATATCGGTGGTTTGCTACAATGTAAGTCTCATGGCGGTCCTAGTCGTAAAGTTTAGACCTATCGTAACCAAGGAATGTGTTTCGTCCTAGTATTTTCTGTCTGATTGATGAACTGGTATGAGTGGTTTTACAGGCTTCCAAAGAAGTGAAGACTTCTTTCCATTGTAGGGTTGTAAATAAGTGCTAATCCCAAGTTGCGAAATCAGATGAATAAGACGGGTGTGGTTGGAAATCCAATTCAGATTGTCCCAACGTCTGCAGGATTCGAAAATAGACGTGTGGTCTGGAGTTTTTGTTGCGGTATGTGTCGTCTCTGGGTCTCCACGCTTCTACATAAAATGGTATCAACGAAAATTACGATTTCTTTTTCTTATTCGTTTGATTAGGAGAGTGTGTTGGCAGCTTGGAATCTAAGCGGCAGCGGAAGGACTGTCGTCACAGTAACACGTGTCTCACGTTGACTCAACGTCCCTCCACGGTGGTCTAAGCTGGACATTAACCTGGGTGTTTGAGGCATATCGCTCTTTCATAATTTTTGCGGTCTTCTGTTGAATTCGCAACGTTTTGGACTTATATTCTAAACCTAGACAAAGGCAATCCATCACTATCAGAATACCACGCGCACAAAGCACTCCTGCCAATCGCTGGCCACTCTGGCCCTGTCCTTCGCATTCTGTAACCTTGTCCTGATGGATTCTTAAACGTATTCAATTAATACGTTTAACCAGTCTATTCGGGAAAATTCTTTTCTGAACCTAGATAATAAAGTAAAAACCTAGACGTTGATGTTTGTACTTTATCACCAAAACTCTAGAGTTGATATCCTGCGAAAAGGTTGACTGATATTGACAATGCAGATGACCTTGCTCTCACTGAAGCCACCATTACGAATGTCACAGTTCCCCTACATCATCTAAAACATGCTGCCAACGATGTTGAACTCTATGTCAATATCTCTAAAACTGAATTCATAAGCTTCAACCAGCATGGCCCAATAGAAACTGTTTCAGTGAATCATGAAAATGTGTCGAATCTTTTACTTTTCTTAGGAGCCGAAATCCATTCTACTGAAAAGGATACCAAATTTTGTATAGCTAACGTCTGGACCGACTTGAATAAAATGGAGGTAACCTGGAAATTTGATCTACCAGAAAATCTCAAACAGAAATTCATTCGCGTCAGTGTAGAGTTGATTTTAATGTATGGTGCCACTGCTTGGACATTAACTAAAACCCTGAGAAGAAGAGTTGGTCAGCCAACAAACACTGACATTGAATATAACTATGTTATGACACAGAATGTTCCCCTAATGACATTCCGTCCTTGATGCAAAACAGTGACGATTGACGTGGTAGCCTCAGAAATGTCCGAGCTAGCTCGACCGAATATATAATAATATATACTTGTCTGAATTTAAGATCTGATTTTGCGGATTTTAATCCCACAATATAGTGAATTTCCAAGAGTAGCTTAGATGTGGCATATGGCCGAAAGTAGGGCGCACCCAGTGAGGATCGAATTCACTATTCAGTCGTAACTGTTCTAGTGAGACAAGCTTGCTAACCATTGCTCCGCCTAGAGGTGCCCTCAATCCCACAATATACACATCATTATCATCTTCGGGTGAAAAACGAACGAGTTTTGGAATGGTTAACCGTAGTTTCGTTTTCTTCATGACATTTTTCTCTCCATATTCTTCAAAGTCAGACATTTGTCATCGCCCGTGATATCTTTTATTTTAATGTGTCCTTTTGTTGCATCTGAGCAGAGAATTGCAAATGGAAACGAGATGCATTTATTTTCTCCGTCGAATCACAGACGATTCTATAATTAGCCGACACCATTAACCTTTTTAACATTTAAAGTTTCCATAATAGGCACATATTATACGCAGGGTTTACCAGAACGTTAAACCTAAAACTTAGTTGTACCCATGAGAAGTAAATATTAACGTTTTAAGCCATGTGAACTGCCATATCGGTGGGATAATCGAAAATAATTTATATCGATGATCTTAACTAATGTGTAACAAAGAATTTGAATACCTGACCAAACATTGCATTTATTAAAAGAAACGAAAAGAAAGCAATGACATTGATATTAAGTAAACTATATTATGCCTCAGTGTTATCCACGTCAATGTTTGACGTCGTAACACTTTCATCTATGTTGTCATCGTTATAGATGTCTTCCTCATGTTCCATGTCGCTGTCCACATAGTCATCTTATCCTTTTCCCTCAAAAACGATTTCCTCTTCCTTGCGATGCCGTGCAGAACTTTTTTAATGAATTTTCCAGGATACTCAGCCATTTTTCCAGTAAGCGGAAAAACCTGGTTGTCATTTTTGTAATTTTCATGTGAATATGTTTATACATTAGCTTTAAATACAGTCCATAGGTGAATGGGAAAATGTAAAGAAAAATCTTGTAACGGACTTTGAACTTAAAAAGGACTTCATCAGACTAAAATAATCTTCTTATTGATGGAATATATCTATCTATCTATCTATCTATCTATCTATCTATCTATCTATATCTATCTATATATATATATATATATATATATATATATATATATGAGGAGGATGAAAATATAAACAAAAATGCCGATTATAATTAAATATCAAGTCGAGCTGAAACTCTGTAACTGGGGAGAGGTTGGACATTAAATTTTAAATCACGGCAAAAAAAAAAATGAAGCGTGGTATTTTTTTTGAATGCAATTGTACCATAGTAGCCTTTCGGACCACGAAACGTGTATAGAAGAATTATTGGATCAATTTTGAGCTGGAGAGATTGCAATGACCATCCAAATAACCAAAACAGGAGAGGGGAACATTCCACAGGCGAGATTCGGGGGAAAGTAATAAGAAGAGACGGCTACATTTAGGAGTTTCGACAGTGAAGGGGTCGGAGGGAGCTATAGGGCGCTTGAACTCATGAAGTCTGGGAACCAGCGAATATTTGCCATGAAAGTGCAGAACTTAAATGCAAATGTACCATAAGTCTCACTGAAAAAATCGGTCAATTTTGAATAAAGAATACATTTTATTCAAATCAGGATTATTCTAATCGTCTCGCCCTAACGTTATTTCTCGCTTCCGTTCCATTCTTTAAATGAACGGCATTTTATTCAAATCAGGATACTTTCTCAGCTAACGTTATTTAAATTCTAACCATCGTTCAAATTGTTATCTACAATGCGGCTTTACTATATAAGCCCCTGGCCGGAATTATCTACCTTCCGGTCGAGTGACACTTGATCTCGAAAACTGTTCATTGACATATATATTTAGTTTATTTCTCTTCCGATACGAGGTGGTGGGTCTGAAATTCTCATTTCCAGATTTTGGTGCTGGTTGTCCCAAAACCATTGATTGTAACCTGAATATTTATAATATTTCATTTTGCGCGAGGAAACACCGCAAATATTCTTGACTGCTTTCACTGGGAATATTTCGCTGGTTACAGGCATGTTTACTCTTACGGAAGTAAACACTTTTACACACTTGTGCGAAACAAGTGGTCCGCAACCGAAAATCTTACGACGGTGACAGAGTCAAATGGGATCTAGATATTATAAAGCTCTAGTGTGTAGCACTAGATTTTTTGGGCAATAAAATAATAAATTAATAATAACTTTAAAGATCCATTTCGGTGATAATTTATTTCGTGAATATTTCTATATATTCATCTCTCATATATATATATATATATATATATATATATATATATATATATATATATATTTATTAAAGACATTTTTTATGTTTAACGTTGTTTTTTATATAGATACAAGTATTTAAGCAAATGCTCTGTTTATGATAAACAGTATTAAATAACATTTACCGGCCTGAATGTCCGAGAAATTTTCATAAAAAATATTCGTTCTTTCACAGGATTCGGACCTGCATCCTATACGGAACCGTCATTTACGCTGACGTGCCTTACCGATCGGCCACAAAGAATCGTTCGGTAGACAAGGTCGAATTTACTGCTTATAAACTTCAATCTTCCATGAATCTCGTACATTCATAACTGCTCTGGCGTATCAAATGTAAACAAATGACGTCAAATTTACTGCTTAAATTGTCGGACCTTGTCCATTTCTTAATATATGACGTCATTTGTTTACATTCGATACGCCAGAGCAGTTATGAATGTACGAGATTCATGGAAGATTGAAGTTTATAAGCAGTAAATTGACCAGAGGAGGCACGTCAGCGTAAATGACGGTTCCGTATTTTGTTTCTGATACCAAAGAACGAATATTTGTATCTTTCGGACATTCATACGGTAAATTTTATTTAAGAGGTTTATCTTCATTTTCTTTTTTGTATCTATATAAAAAAACAACGTTAAACATAAAAAAAATGTCTTTTTTTGTCGGATCTTGTCCATTTTTAATATATATATATTCATAGATAGATAGATATTGTTTTAGACTGAAAGTTCTTAATAAATCGAGACAATTTTTCTTGAATGATATACTAGATTAAGAGGAAGAAGGTAAAGTTTCAAGAGAGAAGAGAAGAAAGAGAGAGGAGGAAAGAAATTAAAAGTTTTTAATATAAGTTTCATTTTTTTAGGTAGAGAGAGAGAGGGGGAGAGAGTGTAAAAGAAAAGGAATGGGGAAAAAAGAAAGAAAGAAAGGGATAGTAATAAAACTAAAATATGATAAAAGTGTTACTATAATGCACTCATAAGAGGTCAAATTGACACTTTTCTCAATGGTATTTGCGCTTATGCAAGTTAAACGACCGCGACTAAGCCCTTATCAATTATACCATCCACTCATAAAAGTTTACAGCACCTGGTATTCATAAACGGTCATTCATTTAGGTAACGATGTGGCTCGACGTTGCTTAACTTTTGTTATCGTACGAGAGCCGATATTTCAACGTGATATGGCTGACCTAAGCGATAAAACGACCATTAGATATGTAAGTACGGAAGGACACACCTAAAAATTTTGTTTTAAAATACTCAAAATATTATCTGAAAAGTAGGACTATAATCGAGATTTGAAAGGAGAAACCACACAGAGGTCAGGGATCAAGAACTACTTATGACCTGTGTCATTTTAGCACAGTCGCAGTTTAAGATGTTCCTGAACCTGACTATCGTATAACAAGGTTGTCAGTAAGATTTTGAATATATTCTGTATTCTGAATATGTTAATTTCCGACTACCTTTAAATCTGTCAGTAGACACACACGTACTTCACCAGACGAAGTCGGAGTAAAAATCATGTTAATTATTTGAATCTTATTGTTAATAACATGACACATTTGGCAGGAACCTATAAAATACATACCTAAGTAAAAGTTGTTTTTTTTCTAAAAAATATCATTCATCTGCGTCGTATTCAGATTAAGCTTGTATCCAAGATTCCTAAACGTCTGAATGTTACGTTTTGTGTCTGATCTCAAAACGTAAGGCTATACATTCTCTTGCGTGGTACTCGAAAAAAGTCAAAACTTAGATGAAAATAAATGCTGAAAGACTTTAAGCAGTATTTACTATTTTTAAGCGATTCCAACATCTTATAAAACAAAATTGACCTCATTTTGATGGATATCCCACTTATTGACATCCTGCCATATTAGCATGATTGAAACTAAAATATAACTGGATTTAAAAATATTGAACTAAACCACACACACGCACACAGACGCACACAAACACACGCATATGAGATAACAATATATATTTTATATATATCAAGAACAGTATTGAGGAAAATGTAAGATAAAATTGAAAAGTTTATTTATGAGTGTTTTTCATCCGTTAGGACTTCATCGAACTGAGGCTTGTTGATACATTTCATTCATGCGCATGTGCAGTCATAACAACGTCCGATGAAGTCCTAACAGATAAAACGCGTCACAAATAAACTTTCTTCAAGTCCTTATATATATATATATATATATATATATATATATATATATATATATATATATATATATATATATATATATATTAGTGAAAAAAGTTTATAATTGTTCCAACGAGAGAGAAAAATACATTTTAAAAAAAGGAGAAAAACCGCAAACGTTTTGGTTATAATGTGGATTTATTTTAGACTATATATATCGTTCTTCAGGCAAATTAAAGGATTCAATTTTAAAAGGCATAAAAGTTCCTTATATTCTTTTAATGTGTTATTGTTCATTTTCTGTATTTGCAATGAGCCTGGTTCTCATTTTTTTCGAGTGTTACCAAAAATTTTTCTGTATGTGGTAATAAAATCATTAGGTGTGGTCTGTGTGGTGCTAATGAAAGATATGTTGATAATAGAAAAATCACCCCTGAGACTGTCAAACAAATTTCCATTTTTTGTATCGTGTGTGTTTGAACTTGCACATTAAGACACAACACACACACACACACACACACACACACACACACGTCCATATATATATATATATATATATATATATATATAGTTGGTTGGTTGGTTACGTGGTTGGTTGGGTTTTTATGGCATTTCAGCCACTGTAGGTCATTTAATACCAAATTGGTTATATATATATATATATATATATATATATATATATATATATTAAATATAAGTACTATTAAACGCATAGCAAAAACATTATTGTTTCAGAAAACATAGCTGGCAACATTATTGTTTCAAAACGTATAGTTGGCAACATTATTTTTCCGAAAACATTATCAGAGGCCTGCTGTTGGAAAGTTTATCGTCATACCCAGGACGCGGATGTAGTTTATTGTCATACCCAGGACGCTGATGTAGTTTATCGTCATACCCAAGACGCTGATGTAGTTTATCGTCATACCCAGGACGCAGATGTAGTTTATCGTCATACCCAGGACGCTGATGTAGTTTATCGTCATACCCAGGACGCTGATGTAGTTTATCGTCATACCCAGGACGCAGATGTAGTTTATCGTCATACCCAGGACGCTAATGTAGTTTATCGCCATACCCAAGACGCTGAACAGTTTATCGTCATAAAAGGACGCTGATTAGTTTATCGTCAAACCCAGGACGCAGATGAAGTTTATCGTCATACCCAGGACGCTGATTTTATCGTCATACCCAAGACGCTGATGAGTTTATCGTCATACCCAGGACGCAGATGAGTTTATCGTCATACCCAAGACGCTGATGTAGTTTATTGTCCAACCCAGGACATGATGTAGTTTATCGTCATACTATATATATATATATATATATATATATATATATATATAAACACTTTTATATATGTATGTAATTCAATTAAAACATCAAACTTTCGACAACAGGCAATATTTATGAGGAAGATTTTAAATAATTGAAAAAGCGATCATTCAAATTTCAAAAATGTAAATTTGGAGCAATTTAAAACATAATTTTTTAGGAAACCAACCGTCCTTCAACCGTAGGGTTTTACGAATTTCCTATCTTAAGGCAGAAAATTGAATTTCAATCCGATGAACTCTTATATAAAAAATGCTTTCAAAATTACAAGTATATATATATATATATATATATATATAATATTATCGGAAGATTAGGCCAGAAATTTTCTGCTTACATGCACGACATCATTAAAGACATTTTTTTAAACAGCGTATGTTGACAATTTACCGATTTTCCATTTGACTCAATTTACCCATTTTGTTTCTGATACCAAATCCACATGTCTTTTCCACTATACCTTATTTCACAAGAGGACTTTTCTTCATTTTCTTTTTTATCTCCCATATATAACTAGCAAGATTTGTGCTGTTTTTACATCTTGCAAGTTTTAAGGGTGATATTATGGTTGCAAAATATTGTTTTAATCGTTTCTTTTGTTGAACCAGTATATACTTTTTCTTGACTATTCATAGCCTTTACTTATGTCCTATACACAAGTTTCTCCATCCGGCAGTTACGGTTTAGCGCATAATTTACTGTATTTCAAGAGTTTCATTTTTTTCTGTTGCTTTTTGGCAATAATTTTTTTTTTTTTTTTTTAACCATTTTATTTATTTTTTTTGATTTTTCCATGCTTTTCATACAACTATAACTAATTTTTACATTACTTTTATTGTATAAACCTTGTACGGATAGGAGAGGAAAGTAACAATAAATCCCAATCTTGAACAGGTTAAGATTGTAGTGATCGGGGAACAATTTTTTGGGAAATAGCTTCCACAGATCAGTGATTCGCAGAAAGAAGAATTTCGGTGGAACTTACTTCTCACCGATGGAATATGGGGGGGGGTATGTAGGTGGTTTGCTACAATGTAAATGCCGTGGTTTGTCTTTTCAGTGAAGGTTAGACCTGATGGAACCAAGGAATCTAGTTCGTCCGAGCACCTTCCGTGAAAGTAGCGATAGAGCAGCGAGAGGCTTGCCACATGCCGTCTGTGAGAGAGAGGTTGCAGGATAGCAACTAATTCGTCACTCACAAGAACCCGGAGACGTTTTTGGACTCTATCGAGCATGGAAAAATTTGGGGAATCTCCCGGAAAATCAAAAAATATTCCATTCTTGGCCTGAAAATCTTATAAAGTAGAGGATATCAAACTGGATGCAAAGTTCAAGCGGGTTTGGGAGCCGACTATTTTACCTGTATCTACAGCGAGGGTTCGTATATGCGAGTTCCACTTGAGGTTAGGTGTCAGATTAAATCCCAACAGTCTCTCAAGGCATGGTGTTTCTTTTGGAGGATATCCTTTATGCTTACCATATAATACTAATTACATAGATTTAGAAATATTGAAAAACCAGATACAATGTGGCATATTTTTTTTAAATCCTGTAATTTACCTGTTAAGAGTCCACCCTTTTTTCATACAAGTGGACTCGTACTGCTGCTGGTGAATACCCGAAAGTGAGAGTCACACTAATAGAATGACAGAGTGATACAGTGATACAGTGAGAGTGTGAGGTAACCGCTTTGTAGGAATCACAGTTGCGAGCACGTAGACTTAGAAGGAAGTCCTACTTCGATACTGAATTTCCCAGACTGTATATATATTATTATTGCTACTAAAAGGATTTCTGGATCTTAACTGTATTACCAATTGTATTATTACGTCAATACATTTATTTGCATTTCATTCCTGCGTTTGTCATTCATTTGAGAGCAATTTCATCCCAAGGAATACAAATTACAAAAACAAAAACCAGTTATCATTCATGGAATTCTCACCCAAGCAAAAAGAACTCGTGCAGCGAAATGAGTTGATGAATATATATATATATATATATATATATATATATATATATATATATATATATATATACTGAATTATTCCACAAAACTAATGCAAAAGGTTAATGATTTTAAATGGCGAGACATCCATCTCGCAAACAATTCAAATAGTACACAAAAACCTTAGATCCGGTGAATGAATTGATCCTTGTTATAAATGATGCCGTATTAGTTGTTATTTTACACAAGCTTTCGTCTGTTCATACAGACATCTTCAGGTATATAATAGATGTTGTTCTTTTGTTTTCTCTTAGTAATAAGAGGACATCGAAAATATAGTATTGTATCCGAAATGCTATTGAAAATGAGATATTGGTTTTTTGAACGCGCCAATGCAACGCTGAGTTTGATTTTTTGAATTTCTTTTTAAATGTTTGCGTTTATATAAACTCAGTAATGAACAAATTATCGATACTGGTAAATTTTACTGTCAAAGTGGTATGAACTATATTGTTCAATAATTGCAGTAATGTCGCATTTTAACCAAAACTAACACATGGATCGGTTATTTAAATTACAATAAACGTGCAATCAATTTACAAATACATGAATTATTTCAAAAAACTAATGCAAAAGGTTAATGATTTTAAATGGCGAGACATCCATCTCGCAAACAATCCAAATAGTACACAAAAACCTTAGAAAAATGAAATTGAAGTTTGTTCATATAAATGCCGTATTAGTTGTTATTTTAAACTTTCGTCTGTTCATAAAGACATCTTCAGGTATATAATAGATGTTGTTCTTGTTTTTTCTCTTAGTAATAAGAGGACATAAAATATATATGTATTATATATAAATATATATATAAAATACTTTCATGAAAGAACATTTAATGGGGATGTGAATGATATTTTTTTGTTCGGAATTGACACCAGCCAACATTGCAAAGCAGAAACTGATAAAATGACAAGAATAAAAACTGCATTGGTTTCATGATCTCCTTTTTATGGGATTCCTGCTTTTTGTATCAAGATGAATAAACAGCGAAAATTAGAAAGTTCCTCCATTTTTCTAGAATCAACGACTCACTCAGCCAATCTACCTATCTATCTATCTATCTATCTATCTATCTATCTATCTCTGTTCGTTATTTATCTATCTTTCTATATCTTATTTAGAAACAACGTTGACATGGGAATGAACAGTGGATGGCGATAATCTGCTTTATTCTTAAACCACCCAGTGCTAATACTCATACCTACACAGCTTATTTCATTCAGAGGCTGTGGCCATACACTTCAGACACCTATGACCATACAGCTTATATATGCATACTCTCTTGCTGTAATATTGAACCCTTTTCTTTCATAAATATAGCATACCTTAAAAGCTATATTTTATCAGACAGACGCGTATATATATATATATATATATATATATATATATATATATATATATATATTCACAGAGGGTGTGATGAAGAAATTGAGGCCTAAATTACGCCCAAATTAAAATAACAATGACATCTCATTTTTATAGATATATTTACCCAAATTACACTAAAGAGTAAAATTATTCCATTAAATCACGATTAGCTTCAACCACGACCTCCTGACAACTTCGAAAACTCCTTCATCTCTTCTGGACTGTCACCCAGTTTAATTGCTGTCATAATCTTTGCTTTCGGTTCATCTTTGGTGTTTCAAAAGGTGTTGTGGGTCTCTCGCTCAACTGCGCCCCACACATAATAATCAAAAGGGTTGCAGTCTTAGGAGCTAAGTGGCCACATGTAAGGGGTGATATGGTCGCAGAAATTATCTGACAGTTATGACTGGGTTATTCTGATATTGTGGTATGGTGCCGAGTCCTGTTGCCAGACATTGCTTCTTCCAATAGTCACCCTCTTGAACCAAGGCAGAACTACCTCCTCAAGGCACTTGATGTAGATCTCCATGTTGAATCGCATGCCATGTGGGAAGATGAAAGAAGGCATCACTATCACTAGTGAGCGTTCCAAACAAATTCGTAATCACTATTAGACTCATCCAACTCTTTCCGATTCCTCTGCACTGTCATAAGATTGAAACCCAAACAGTGAAATTTTGGAGCTTCCGGCGCAAATGTCAAGAAGTACAGCATGTCGTTTCCACGTTTCTGGTCGAGTGAATTGAGTCATGGTGCTCTTTCTCCCACAGACGGTGCCCAGCGGACCCGAGTATAGCGCGCAGTCGACGAAATAAAAACGAACATGCGCGAAATAAAAATATAAAATGGCGACAATTTAGCCGTTTCACCCTCTCTCTCTCTGTCTTTCTCTCTCATTCTGTATATATATATATATATATATATATATATATATATATATGTTTCATTAAAACAAACAAGACGAATCTTCTCTAAGGCATATTATAAAGAAATATACTACTCCAATTGACAGGAATAAAAAAATCAAATTAATTATCTATTATAAAAAATTTAAGACAGCTAACCTTATCCTCAAAAATAACAGCACACCAGCTAAGTCAAAATTACAAAGAACAAACATTATCTATGAGTTCAAATGCCTCTTAAGGAACTGTGTTCCTGATCAAACCGGTCTCATAAATAATTACATCGGTTACACAACTACATGCTTAGCCAGACGTCTTACGTTACACCTATCTGATCACAGCTCCATTAGAACCCATTTAAACACACACACAAATTTACCAAACTCCATTAGAAACATACGAGTAGAAAACAAATATATTAACTGCATCCACCTGCTAAAAAGACTAAAAATAATGGAAGCTTTAATAATAAAAAAGAAAAGGCCAACTCTTAACAATATTAACTACGAACAAAGCCACAATGTGCTAACCGTATTCGGAAATTAAAAACATCCCTACCACACACTAAGACATACACAGAACGCATACACTCAATTAAGCTGAAAAATCGAATCAGCCTTGATAATGGCTAAAAGTATAGCCGAAAGCGGTCGGAACTATAAAACATTTGGACAGTTCTTACACACCCTTTGTCTAGAAAAGAAAGCTCTTGTGCGAACACAAGAAAAATTAAATAAAAATCTTAACCGTAGTACCTTTTCTGTCGTTTTTAATGAAACATGCATAAAGGAAAGGATTGCTGCCTAAATACACAACTATATATATATATATATAGAGAGAGAGAGAGAGGGAGAGATCAGAATCTAAATTACCTGGTGACTGTAAGCTTTATGCTTCAATGCAATCGTCAGAATAACTCCTCTTTTAGTGGGCAGTATTTAAAGCTGGTTGTACATGTAGCAAGTGAGGAATTGCAGGAAAGTTATTTCTAGGTTTCTTTAAGGATTTATGTTGAACTTTTTACGGTCATGACTTCTCTATTGTAAAATGTAGTATATCTTTGTGCCATGTGAGTATTTTTGTGTTTTATTGTATTTTTTAATGGATTTCACACTAAGCAAGGCAGCAAAGTTACTAAGATAGAAGACCTTACTTGATTTGGAAGAATTAGGAACATAAGCATTAATAATGAGCGGTAAGAGTAATCAGGAGGACAGTAGGTAGCGATTGAAATTTCATTTAAATTTTTACGCACTAATGTTGGCTGGAAAGTATGGAGCTGGAAGGGAGTTCCACAAGCGAGAAGAACGAGAAAATAAACTGTTAGTGTAGAATTTACGGCTACATCTAGCCAGCTCAACTGTAAATTGATGAGATCTAGATTCCAGTCTAGTATTAGGTTTATATTCAAAAGTGTAGGTACCATAGCGAAGATTTCATCCAAACAATTACAATGAAAGTATTTATAGAAAATTACAGGGCGGCAACATTACCGCGGTGGGAAAGTGACTGAAGACATGAAACTAACAATCGCCATACATTGTTGATACCTACACCCACACTCTCTAAATCTATAAATGGTCTATTATGTAAATCTCTACAAGATTTCACTTGGTGAAATTAAATCGCAAGACATGTTAAATTTATAAACGTCGTTCCTTTTTTAATCATTCTTTCGGATTCCATCCATATTTAAATTCATATATAATACTGAACAAGCTACCACCCGTTGCCTGGATGATTGGATTTCTCTGTGTCCTTGGTAACCGTAAATTATGAGTTTCCCTTGCAGTTAAACTCACTAAATTTTTAAAAAATAAGTTACTCCAAAATTCGCTTGAGGATGAAATGGAAGATAATGTTTTTAATTTAATTACAAAATTAAATTTAAAGTTTTTAGCTTCCATTTTTGAAACATGGTTATGACTGTGTAGCGAAAAAAAACATATTTTAAATCAGTTAATTTATAATATTAATGCTCTGTAAATTTATATTGAGCACTATTTTGTAAAAAATAAAAAAATAAAAAATAAGAACACCGGATTACATATCTTACTGTTCTTTCTTTTACACACACACACACACACACACACACACACACACACACACACACACACACATATATATATATATATATATATATATATATATATATATATATATATATATATATATATATATGTCCTCTAAAAAGCAGCGGTAAATTCAGAAATAAATGTATTAAGCTATTATGTTCCATGAACAAACGGAGCCATCAAGGTAGATGTTAGAAATATTTGCCTGATTGTTCAACAAAGTTGTAATCATGGTAACCAGGAGCTAGTAGCTTTATTCAAGGTCATGAATATTTAAGAAATTTATTTAAGGTTATCCAAAGTCAGTTATTTCTGAAAAATAATACAGTAATCACTTTTTGTCACTTTCGTGAGACTACCACCATCTCTCTCTCTCTCTCTCTCTCTCTCTCTCTCTCTCTCTCTCTCTCTGTATATATATATATACACCAAATATATATATTAAAACCATTTATTTTATTTTCAACATCATCACTTGATAAGACACAGAGTGTGTTGAAACAAAATGGCTATTTTTGTAGTGATTTTATAACATACTTATGTTATAATTTTTTTATAAAAAATAATTATATATATATATATATATATATATATATATATATATATATATACAGTGCAAGTATATAATCCGGATGTATCCTAGTACTATTAATTATTAAAACTGATCCACAGAGAGCATTTTAACAGAGCCTATGTACTTACAACAAAAAACAAAAAAAAACAAAATTGGCTAAAAAAAAAAAAGAGTTATTTGGGAGATTGTTACTCTGACAAAAAATATATATATGTTGGTTTATATATATATATATATATATATATATATATATATATATATATTATGATCCACAGACAAACTATTTTTTGTATATATATATATATATATATATATATATATATATATATATATATATATATTGTGTCATCCAGAGACATACTGTTTCGCTTTATCACAGCTCATCAGTGTACCGAGATTGCCTCAAGCCGAGATCGAAACCCAACTGGTTTGGCATCAGTCGGAGATTTCACTCCAGAATTATCAGCGCCCGGTTGAGAGGAATGCTAATTTTTACGCACTTATTCTTCGAATATCACGTCAATGACTGAGAGAACTCAATTCGTGGAAGAGCTTTGCAGTATTAGCAATTAGCAACAGTAGACATTGTTTACAAATTCGCGGTTTCATCTAAGAGTGCTCGACCGGAATTAATTTTTTTTGTGGGGTTTATATATATATATATATATATATATATATATATATATATATATATATATATATGACAATAGGAAAACTGTAGTTATTGCTGACGCGTTTCATCCAATGTGGACTTTCTCATAGCAAAAAACGAAATGAATTTAATTAAAGAAAGCAACTAATAGTAACATGTGTGGTCAACACAGCTATAATGACAATATTCTCCACACGTGACAATAACTGATGTTATTTTCAGTTAACAATATGAAAATAGCGTTCTCTACATTCCCCCAGTTGCTAGAGATATTCTGTTTTTTGTTATTATTAGTTACGTTTTTAATTAAATTCATTTCGTCTTTTGGATTTGAGAAAGTCCACATTGGACGAAACGCGTCAGCAATAACTACAGTTTTCCTATTGTCATTTATATTTACAAATATTGTCTTTTCTACAGGTTACCTCTGAGAAATTTTCATATATATATATATATATATATATATATATGTGTGTGTGTGTGTGTGTGTGTGTGTGTGTGTGTGTTTCCTGTATTCCTGGAAAATGAACATTAAATGTGATGTCTTCCGCCACGTCAGAGATTCCATCATAAAATCGCTACAATTTCAGGCCGGAAAAAGCAGTTCATAAAGATTTGTAATAGAATAAGACAGCGAGAAAACAATGTTTCTGTATGTTAGCCTCGCTTTCAATATTTATTACGGTTTTTTCTTTTAGTTGCCACCATAACAGGACGCCGAATAAAGATTCTGAATCCCCGGTGTCGGTTTTGTTCAACTATATGTCTGCTCAGTATTTTCAAAAGAAACTTATTTATGTTCTTGATATAATCTTTTATGAGACTGTCTTGAGAATATGTTTGTAATTACGCAATTATTGGCTTTGCCTAATAACGAATATGTCGTCTTTGTCTCGCTACAATTAAGCAGCATGCAAAACTAAAAGCAATCAGGATTAAAAAGATGGGGAAAAAGTTCAAAGAGAAAAGCTTTGAAGCTCACAAATAATACCTTTGGAAATGTTTCCATTAAAAAAATATTTTGTTCTATTTTTGTATATCAATTTACGAATCATTCAGTCCAGAAAAAAATATACTTTTGGCTTACTTTCGCCACACAGACAGACATGAATGAGCATAAATATAATAGCAAAGACAACGGCTCGTTCTAAGATCTCAGTCATTTTGATACAACATTTCGATCTAATATATCAAAATAATTGATATTTCGATACATTTTGAGCTAACATAGTATTTTGATACGGCATTTTGATCAAACATATCAATGATTTCATTTTGGGTTTTTAATTTATATTGAAGCCCTGCCATTTCTTATGGCACTGAACACTTTTATGCCAGTAGGCTACCATTGGGCAGACTCTTTTTCAGAGTTGCTCATTCTTTCCTGGCTACATATATGCCAAAAGTGAATATGGATTGTCCGGTCCAGTAGGGGCATATTTTTGGTTTAACTCACTTCAGTCTAATTGTATCGTGACGTTATTTTCACTTGCTACTAATTAACTGGGGTAGAAAATTGCTTGTCGATTTTAATTTTCCAAAACGAAACGGATCATTTAGCCACCACAAAGATAATTCCCTGTCCACCATTAATGGATTCTAGACTCCAGGAGAGTGTCTCACTGTGACTTCTTGGCCTAATCCTTTCAAATGACTGGAATAACTAAATTGAATCAATATCTGCATCTGCTATAAAGTGAAATGTTTGTCCTGTGTCAGTAGAGCAAAAGGCTTTTTTTTTCTTCAGCTGCTGTATCTTGACGTTATTTTCACTTGCTACTAATTCGTCCGTGCATTGAAAATTGTTATCAATTTTAATATGGTCCAAAACGAAACTGTTCTCATTTAGCCACAACAGAAATCCAAAGAAGGACCATTAATGTATTCTAGATTCAGGAATTGTCATCACTGTGACTTCTTGGCCTAAACTTTCAAATGACTGGAATAACTAAATTGAATTTCTACAAATATGGAAAGTTGGCGACTGTTCGTATCAAAAGGCTTTTTTTTTCGTCAAATGGTGTTTGGACAAATCTACCATTCGTCCGTAAATAGAGACTGTTGCCATATATGGTCTGGTGGATTGCTGTTCCATCTCGAGGCTCTCAACAAAATCCAAAGAAGGATCTGATATATATTATATATATATCTATATATATATAACAAAATGATGTGGCTTCCCGTCTGTCAATTTTTTAAAATATTTTATGGTTTGTTCTGTTATTTTTTTAGCAAAATGGTGTTTGGACTCTTTGATATAATAAAAGAGAATGCTGTATTTTTTTTCCGAGATGTATAGCTGGTAATTTTTTTTTTCAAAAATGTATTGCTAGTATTAATGTATTGCTGGTAATAATTTTTTTCTTCAACAAATTTTTTGCTGGTAATAATTTCTGGTATTAAAACCTATTTTTTACACTTTCATAGTGTTTTAACTCCAGTTTGGGGGTTAACTATTTACCCATAGCTGGGACCCTAACAGGTTCTGGATCTGGGAATACCAGCAATTAAAAATAGGCTTCATGCTCCTCAAAACCTCTTGATCAGAGGCCTTCCTGTTGGAAGTAGTTTACCGTCATACCCAGTACGGTATACTTTTCTATTTGATATGACTTATTATATTTTTATATATTAATAAACTATGGAATATGACTTTCACTAAGAATGAAAAGAGAAATAAAAATTGCCGACTTATCAAATACCTTTGCAAAAAATATCGTCTACACGTGCCTACTTTGTTTTTCATTATCTGTTTTGTTGAGAGTATTTACAATCTTAAAGTTTTAAATAAGACCTTTTTAATCTAAGTAAAAGCCAGAATTCATGATCATCAGTAAGAGGAAAGAGCCCGAAATGTAATTTGAAGGTGGGGACATTAGAATCAAGCTCAGGCGGAAGTTTAAATAGCTGGGAAGCATCTTGACAGAGGACAGTAAGTGCGATACTGAGATTTGTTGATGTATTAGGATGGCCAAGAACACATTCCAAAAACTGGGCAGAATATTGAGACAGGAAGATTTCTTTGGTAACAAAGAAAAGAATACTGAACATCTGTTCTTCTTTGCGGCAGCGAATGTTGGATGATTTCTTCAAAGATGAAGAAGAGACTCGAGGCAAGGGTTATACAGAGGGATGTTAAGGATATCATGGGCTGAACGTGTGAGCAACGATGAGGTCTTAGAGAGGATGCAAACAAGAAGGCTTAACATCAGGAAGAGGCAGCTGAAGTCTCTGGGACACATAATGAGAAAGGAGGACCTAGAGAATCTGATACTCACGGGTCGAATAGAGGGAGAGAGAAACAAGGGAAAGCATTGCCTGACATACCTGGCGAGCAGGTGGATGACAGAACATGGTCTGGGGGAGGAAGCAGAGGGAAGGAACTTGTTGAGAGCTACAAGGGATAGAGGGAGGTGGACAGCCATGATCGCCTACGCCCTGAAAGGACATGACAAATAAAAAGAAAAGAAAATTTTCTAAAAACATGTATAAGAAGATACGGTAATAGATTGTTCGGAAAGTAATTTCGTATTTTATTACTGAATTATGTAGCAACCATCCAAAGCGGAATCAAAGTTTAATTATAGTGAAATCTGTCAAGACTTAGTTTACCGTTTCTTCTGTTCGACAATTTGCTGTTTATAGTGCATGTTGTATTGTATTGTTCTTTGACACATGATCAGTTGTCAACTTCTTGCCTGTCTTTTACCTCACTATAAACTTTATTTCTCTTTACTTAACATATGTATGTTAAACAACGTCAAACCTGTTGTAATAGATAATGGCTCGGAATTGTTAATCGGAGTCCCGAGTTCCAATTTCTGTTGGGTTCGTTATATACACTTATGTGCAAATACCCTTGGGAAAGGCATGAATCCAACTCTTTTCTTCTCAGCTATAGGTTAATTCATGAAACTTGTATCACTAAAGCATTATTATCTAAAACAAAAAAATTCTTACAATCTAAACATATTATCTGACTTTAAATAACCTGCATAGAGTTGATAAGCCGTAAAAAAGTGAATCAATCATTCGATCGATCAATCTCTTTAATGTTCTCTTTTTGTCATAGTTTCACACTGTTATATAGGAATAAAGTGTCACTGCCGACACTTGAGTTTGAACATAGATCGCCAGTGAGCAAACACAGGCGATCCCATTAGTGAATTAAGTAGACCACGTGACCATAGAGGAAACGCATATATGTGTTTCTAATGGATCGTCACTTCTAGTCTATCCTCTATTACTATACAGACCGCTATTCTCTACACCTTTCACTATACAATTTCTCTATTCGGATCACTATATGGATTAATATTCGAACGAGTATTATCGAGCAAGTACTATTCGTGCGAGATTATTCGAAAGCGTCTGACACCAGTATTGTTCAACGGCATTACTATAGTTGTAACCTATGATTTCCAAGTCTCTACTACGACGAGCATTACAAAAGTGACAATTAGTGTTCATTGGCACCACAAAAGTGGCAACGAATTTTCCTTGACATCACAAAAAACGACGAAGTTTTAGAGAAAATTGAAACAAAAAGGAAACATAACATCAGGAATTAAGGAGATAACCCTTTCTTTAGGGCGTTTAAATAAAATCACACAGAAATAGTAGATAACGCTTTAATTTATATATTCGATTCTTATAAGCTGAGTGAAGAGTACTGGACTGTTATGTAATATTGGTCCTCCTATATGGCAGAGAATGCCGGAAAATCTCCTCGCAGATGAAGAAGATATTTGAAGCAACAGAAATGTTGTGCTACAGAAACATGTTGAAGATACCATTGGCCGAACATATGATCAACGAGAATTTTTTGAAGAAAATGGAAACAAAAATGCCATTCTACTTAACATCATAAAGAGACAGATGAGGAAAGAGGGATTGGAAAATCTGATACTCACAGGGAAAATTGTAGGCAAGAAGGACAGAGGAAAACAACTTGGTGAGCTTGTATAAATTGATGGCGGAACAGAGTGTAGGAGAAATAAAAAAGACGAAAGAGTTAAGGACAGGAAATTGTGGAGAGCCGTAATCGCCTACGCTCTAAAGCGTCACAGCACATAAAGAAGTTAAGAGCAGTCCTTCAACATTTTTGTGGGGAACAATATATTTCTTTAAACGTGGAATAAAAAAAAGTGCCTCCCTACTAGGCCGCAATCTGTGACGATGAAGATGGTCACATTTCTGAAGATTAATATTTCATTTACTTTTTTTAAATCATTTCTTCTAGGTATTTACTCGTTTATCTACGGCGGTGTAATGTGACACATGGTCTGGTTTAATGTGAGGCGCCGTCGATTAATCCCCACTCTCTAGTGTAATGAAAAAGGCACTGCCGTAGCCACCTCTCAGTTTTTCAGCAGGCAGGGTCTCTGAGCCTATGTCCGCAAAGCATAAATGAGCGATTGTAAGCAGAGCTTAGAAATGGCACAGGGCCGGAAGTATAGAGCAATCTGTGAGGTTCGAACTCACTGCTCAGTCGTAATACTCTTAGCGAGACAAGCTTGTTAACATTTACATTCCTACTTCGCAAATGATTTCTAAGCGCATCTTACACGTGGCTCCCAGTGAGGATCGAACTCCCTACTCAGGCATAATTGTTTTAACAATTACATCACGACGAAGTTCCCTACATCCTTTCTAGTAAAATGGAATTACTTTCTTGCCACTCTAATATGGGAGGTTCATCATTACAGATGAATTATGGCGCAAAATATCTACCTGAATCAAGCAAAAATTTCGACAGAAACGAATTTCTTTGTATCCTGTTTGAAATAATGCATGGCGAAACCCGGAAAACGTTAAACAATTTGACAAATAACAAATTGATTAATCTTCTTAAATTGGCTTATTTTTGGCGAGACTGTGAGCGAATGCTACACACACACACACGCACACACACACACACACACACACACACACACACACACACACACACACACACACGTGTGTGTGACTGAAAATTCATTAATTCCTGAATATGAAAAAAAAAGTATTAAAAAGTGTATAAAAATTCCTAAAACCCTTTAATTCCAACCAATCCGACAAATTGGACACTAAAGTGTAAATATGGTTAGAAAGACTAAAGACAGTTTAACATATATATATATATATATATATATATATATATATATATATATATATATATATATATATATATATATATATATATATATATATATATAAACGAGTTTATATATACCCGCGTGTATGTATAGCAGAAAGTGCGTACCCTCCTCTATCTGGAAGGTTGCGTTTCATCTTCAGTCAGATGAAGACGTCATCGATTATCAGTCTATGGTAAAAGAAAGACTATAAAGAAAACTTAATTAAATCCATTTAATTGCTTGAATTTAATTAATCACAGCTACTTAGTATTACGGATATTCAGTTAAAGTTGAAAAGCTTGTCGAGCTTAATCTCGTCTTGTCACTTCCGGTTCGCTTGCCCAAATTATCGATCGGTTCTTCCATGCAACGACCCACTTGACATAACCAATTATAGTATCGAGTAGTTAAAAAATATTCTAAAATCCTCCATAGAACAGAGTAGAATTTTTTTTAATTAATAATTTGGAAACGGTATCAATTCATGATACTAGAAGGGTTATTCTTTTTTCATAGTTGTCGTTGGTATATCTTGACCATCAGAGTCTAATAATCTATGTCGGAATAATATCTAATGCGCCAAAATTCATTAGTATTCTTGAGAATTTAGCAAAAAAAAAAAAAAAAACACAATATTTGTATGATCCATGAATGGATCTTTGCTCAACTTTGGTTCAATGGATTGTTTCGAACGAAGTATTTTGGGATAAAGCACTTTGGTCTTAATAGACTCCTTGCTTAACCCCTTCCTCAGCGTAGACGTGTATATACATTTTTACCGGAAGTCTCTTTTTCAGACACGGACGAATAAGCACGTTGAAGACATCGCATTCGAACAAACATCTACAGACGTGTTTATACGTCGATCTTGTTTCATTTTGTGCCCCTCTGACATTGAAATGAGTCCAATTGTCAGCTCATATATCTGAAAGAGGTGTTAATCACCGTTTGTGTACTTCAAGGTGTTTCAGTTTCATAGTTACTATACTAAAAACATATAAATAAATTCGTCCGAAAATGAAACGTTTTTTTTCTCAAAGTAAGTAGCGAGTAAAATTTATCTCTATCGCAGGCCACGTAGGATTTTGAATTCAATTTTCCGGCTAGAGTTCCCAGAATACACTGCAATTTAACCCATAGCTAAGGGGGGAAGGAGTTTATACCTGTCCCAAGGTTATGTATACGTAACAGAATGTAACAAACCTGACTGAAATTCGAACTCAGCTCTCTCATTTATCCTTTCAAGACGCTATTTATTTACACCACCCACACATCTTGAATACATTGAGTAATTAAGCCTCCGCCTCTTTTTTATATTTACGTCTTGTATTCATTTTTTTCTCATAAACATTTGTGATTAATGACTGCTTATCCATGACGATTTTTGGTTTCTGAATAATGAACATACTCCCTTTTTTATCTATAGAAGTTCTCGAACGTCAGACATTTCATTTGAAACAAGTTATATATATAAATCGTTTCAAATGCTCCGTTCGCTACACGAATCTTTTTTACTGGGTAAGATATCTGTTATACTGAAACACGCCTATTCTATTGTTAATAGACTCTCCCACATACAATAAGTAGTAGTAGTAGTAGCAGTCGCCAGGGAGCTCAGAATGAGTTGGTGAGTCAGTCGATGTCGGACATTAAAGTATCAACCACCACAACTAGATTGCTGCGTCATTACCTATTATAACAAGTTCTTAACGTTTTGTACATCGAACCTTTTTAGGACCGACTTAGTGAAATACAAGCCTCCACTGTGAAACCACTCTACAACAATATCCACATTAATTAACGGCTAATTCTTTTCTCCCTTACCACATCCACTGAGAATGGTGGCCTCAATAACATCTAGCAGCAGTTTCTTAACTACAAGGAGGGTTCCATTGCAGAGCCTTGGCAGTTCCAGATTCCTCAGTAACATTACCGTGGCTCCGATTTTGAAGCGCAATATATGGGAGTGTAGCCCAGAGGGGTTCAAAGTGTTTAGAACCTCTGCTGTATAGTGAACCACCTCTTGTGGATCGTCAACGGTGTCAATTTACCTATAGATTTAAGGGATTCCTTGTAGGTATTTCAGCAGTTCGTCATTGATTTTAGCAACACTGGTGTTTTTAGGAGCCAATATTGCCCGACCAGCTGGGGTTTACAATATTGTTAACCATATCTTGTAGGACAGCTGCTTTAAGGTCGTTAACAGTATTTATAACTGAGATCTCTCCAGATGCCGTCCCCTGCTAGAAGGTCCTTTTGAAAATTGCCCTGATATTTGGTCCCCGAACAGTTCAGCTTTCATGTTGGTTTTAAGAGGCAAAATTTGTACCTGTTGCCACAGGTTCCTTTAGGAACAACGGGGAGAGTTTGCTTTGTGGTCTATCGAGCACTCATCTCATATAATGAGCTCACACATTCAGGACGTCAGCTTTATCCGAAACCTTGCTGATGTTGTATATCGCTGAATCAGACGAAGTCACATTAATTGACAGCTTAAAGGCGGAGTGCGCTGTCCTGCTACCGGGCAGAAGGGTTGCAGCAATTCTAGATGATGCCAAACCTAAAGCGACCCCTTGCTTTTGCTGTACTTTTGCGAGGAAGAGCTTCGTGATAAATGTTTAACCTGTCCCTCCAGGTGCATTCAAGAAGAATAAACCACATTTCGGAGGAGCACGCAGTCGAAAATGGTATTGTAAGCCAACTGCTGGTCCTTAAGCAACTTTGGCCCGTTTTCGCTGACATACCGTTCAAGAGCGTCGATGTCGTAGGAAATTTCTTGAATTATTCCTATTGGAAGAATATTTGAATTCGTTCGTCAGGCCGTAAGTTTGCAATGAATTTTCCGCCCATAGAAACAATCCTTTGATGTCAATAAGCGTTCTGTTAATAAATTCGTCACTGGATCTTGCATCAAAACCACAATTAGTTCCTCATGGTGTTTGAAGTCTTCAGAAAGGTTCTGAAAGCTTTTGCTTCCATAAAGAAACATGGTCACTGAGTTCATACGTGTTCGATAACACAGCAAAAGTTGTCGGGGACTTCTTGCTGTTCGCATTGCAGCAGCCTCCACGATAGTTTCACTTCACTAAGCACCATGTTCCAGTAGCCCATGTTTGAAGCTGGCCTCGCGATACGTGCTGCAAACCTGCCAATTAAATCTTTTTACGTCCTCGAGACACTTTAGACCTCTTACCTCATATAATTGAGGCGGAAGGTAGAAGCAATTCTGCAGGTTGGGGTGGACTGTATATACTCTGTCAAGGCAACAATCAGACTTAATGCCGGGATGTCCATCAAATATTTCTTCACCTTATTCGTCTCCATCTATTGTCGTTTCAAGTGTAGTATGATGCTGGACCAATGGAAATCTGTCAAAGGATTGACTGGGTAATTAGTTGTGTTCATATGAACAGGTCAAAGGTCAGGTTCGCGGTTCATCCCTTATTGTCAAGCCATGGACATAGAGGGGGCAAGTGAGTAAATTAAGGGCATGGTATAAGAAGGCGTTAACAAGAATTAAGGGGCTGAAAGGGGTCATTATTAATGTTTACACGCACAAATCAAAGGTAGTGTTTGCAGTCATCCCCTTATCAGACAATGCGGAAAATGTATTAGAGAACATTGAGTTGAAAAGAGGAGCATTATGATCGTGGGCGGGGTGACTAAATACGAAGCTTATGGTTAAAGCAGTAGTTTACACCAAATAAGAAGCTGAAAAGGAGGCGCATTAATAGTGATCACGCCCACATGTCAAATGTCATACTCGCAGTCCACCTCGTCTTATCACACCATGGGCGGAATAAAGTTTAATCAGTTTAATTAAATAGCAAAAGTTTAATCAGTTTAACCAAACAAATCACAGATTCAAAGCGAAGTAAAGTAAGTTTCTACAAAATTACTTGAAAACATTCCTTGAAGAATAAATAATATTCATGAAAACTTGGTGTGAATCGACTGAAAACTGCGGAAGTTAATGTGCACCCCACAAAAAAATCAAGTTTACGCAGTTATTCGCGGATTCTTCGTGATTAAAAAATTAATCGAAACAATTTTTGTGTGATAAGTCATGATCGTATCAAATTCGGAGAAAATCGCTTGAAAATTGAGGGAGTATTGTGCAAAAACTGGTTTTCTAAATTGTTTTTGTTATGCACGGGTTGTCCAGAAAACATAACCATTGACCATTGACCATTATTACAACATAAGATATCAGTGTGTTAAGTTTGAGCGAGATTTGTTGAAAAATGCGGAAATATATAACGAACATACTTACACAAAGACACACAAACATCTTCCGTTTTATATATATATATATATATATTTAGAAATGCCTATTTCCAACATGAAAATGAAAGCTTCAAATCATAGACAACTTTGCCCCCTTGTCAATTGGGACTGTCAAACTTTCAGATGTGTGGTTATCGAAGAGGCACTTGGAAGAGATGGTGAGAGGAATCAAGCACCTTGGACATTGCTGTGAGGCGGGTATGCCTGTTAGATTACGGATGAATCTCGACAAGGTTCGAATTCCTCAGATGTACGTGTTCATTTTATTTATAGAATTAAGAGTAAGAGCACAAAAGTGCTTTACTATTAATTCGGGTTTAATTCAAGAAAAGGCGTTATTGTGACCAAACATTTCTTATTCCTCTTCTTCTTCTTCTTCATCATCATCATCATCATCATCATCTATGTTCCATGTTCCTTCAGCTCTTCGTGTCCTTTCTAATGGCTAAACATTTATAGAAGCTCATTACGTAGGTTATGCACTGCTTTCCTCTGTTCCTTTTCTATTCAATATGTCTTATGAGTACCAAATTTTCCAGGCCCTCTTTCTTCAACTCTATCCTAAATAATATTGTGCTTCCATAATCTCTAAACCTTCGTCGTTTCTCACATGTTCAATCAATGGTATCCTCAGCATCCTTCTTTTTTCCGTTGCCTTTTCCATCGATACAATTTCAGTATTCTTTTTTTTTGTCTTCAGTGAAATTTCCCAGTTGTTTAACATCTTTTTAACGTACCTTAGTATTTCAATGTCCGTCAACTCTATCCTAAAAGTAAATTATACTCTTGCTTTTGTTGCCTTTTATCGCAACACTCATTTCGTGTTTAACTCTTTTTCATTAACCGTCAAGTAAGGATTATATATCGGACAATAACTTTCCACCACGATTTGAAATCTAATCTTTTATATTTGTATCCCTGTACTAACTCGTAGAAATATAGGAAGATTTAAAACACCAGGCGTATACAAGGCAGTCCTAATTTCTTTTATTAAGTAATTTGGTGGATCACCAAATAACTATTTAAAATATACGGGCAGTAATCTTTGAATATATTGTTAATATATTTTTTAAAATCATTTCACTCCAAGCAAGGTAATAATGCCCCGAAGACGCTAGGAAGTGACTGAGCGTTAAAGAATGTGAAAAAAAAAACTAGTTAACGATTGACATTGCATTTAAATTGTTGAATATCAAAGAGGATAAAAAAATCAAAGGGGAACTTTGAATATGAAATGGAATCAATAAGCCAGGAGAGAGTTCTACAAGTGAGAGTGCAATAGAAGGAACTCTTAGCATAGGACCTACGGTTACACACAACGACTCACTCTCCTGGGGGTTAGCATCAGCCATGGTGATGGAAAGTAGAAAAGATTCTCTCAAACGATTAATAGACAGCAGTTTCGTTTTAGAGGCGTTAAAATTAACACATCATTTCTTGCTTTAATTAACAACAGACTGTAGGTCATTTTTTAGATCATCTATTATTATTATTATTATTGAGATGTATTATTTTAAATTCTGTAAATAGAAAAAATATTTTCGTTTAAATATACTCCATGGTTTCTTTATTTGATTCCAAAGTGTTTATACACGTTAACTTCATCAAATGGCGTAAAAATGGATACTTTTTTTTATAATACTTTGGAACTTCGAGATATACTTTTTATACTTTGAAAATCCTTCGATGAAGAGCGCGGCGTGACGCCAGAACTGATGCGAATTGCTGGACTCACTGAACACCGACACCTCGACGCACATTACGGCCTCGAGATCCCTCGCCTTTGGGCTCCGTCTGGTCGAGAGGCGGGAAAATGTCATGTCTTTTCACTCAACAGTCGAGAGGCATCTCACCATCCCCGCGTCTTTTGCCTTTCTCACGCCGCAGGATGAAAAAAGATTCCTTCGACTCCCGCTTGCAGACCGCGGGGTCGCTTCCATTAGGACCTCGAGCAGATTTTTCTTCGAGATATATCTAAAGGTAAAATATCACACAGTACTTGATTCTTTTCGTAAAAGAGCCTCTAAGGATTTAATGAATTTTGCTTTTAATCTGATACTAGATATTTCAGTTGATATCTTGTTCCTTTTTTTCTGTGTGAAATGCACTTACCTGTGTATACAATCAAGTTCCTTTATAAATAAACTATGTCGTCTGGTAGGGTTCGAAACTGCGTCCCCCTTTTCTATAGCCGGTGTGTCTTATACCTCTCAGACATACGAGACTTCACAGCCCAACGGCAGTTTTCATTATAAACCTTAGTTCCAAGGGTTATTCTCGAAACAATATGTAAGTGAAAATGTGTATATGTTTCAGAACAAAGTCTATTATAAAGAGCGCATGTGCTTTGTACTTGTTTAAAGTAAAACTAGATGTATGACATGAGGTGGAACGATCATATTGAATTCTAAGACTTTCGCCACGGCCTCTCAACCTCCGGCGTCTTACTCTCAGGGTTGAGGTGTCTACTCGGTCCTAACTGAACTTAAGGGAGTGGCCATAGGTCCCCCGAGCATCCATAGATTATTCGACTGGTCCTTCCTGCTTCCTGCATCACTTCTGCTTTTCAAACAAATTTAAAAAGCAGAAGTGATGTCCGTCCATTCAAGGTCGCCTGAAGATGTGTAGAAACTCATACACTGGATTCTAGACAGAGAGAGAGTGTGTGTGTGTTTGTGATTATCTTATGGTTAAATCGTCTCAGAACGATATATGACTCTTGCGATGGAGGGATAAAGATTTCTGTGCAGGGCTTAAAGTTATAGTGGCGCTCCTCCTCCCAACGCTCGCCTGGGCCAATTCTCTCTTCTCTCTTCAAGAATTTTCTCCCGTCCTCAGCCCAACCACACGTTTATATAGACAAACCCGGCTGCCTACAACTGACCCTCGGCCCCACCACTTCGCGCGCGATTATCACGGGGATCTGTTTGCTTCAACCAAAATCATGTGAATTCCAAAGTTCCTTGTAGCTTACTCAGCTCTATTTCAATTTTTTATCGATAAAAATTATTTCGACCATTTCCATTGTCCTCTGATGACCCAGATTCAATGGATACAACTTCTGCCCTAGATCAGGTTTCCCCATCAGTAAGGAAATTGCTCTGATTTCATTTCGCTGTTCAAATCTATTCCAATTTCACTAAAAAAAAATATATGTGTCTGTGGGTGGGTGGGTGTGTGTTTCCCAGACGCTCTCTCTCTCTCTCTCTCTCTCTCTCTCTCTCTGCTCTGTCACAGAATCTATTGTTAGATCAGCTACTAAGAAAGTTGATACACTGTGTCGTCCTAGACAATTTTTCTCTACAGAATCTATTTTATATATCTATATGTCTACCATTCTTCTCTGCTGAGAATATTGTTGCCACTTTTGATACGGTGTTCCTGCTGTTTACCTAGAGTTTTTTTTCATAAAATCTAAGTAACAATCAGCAATATTATTGGCCCTGCTCTGGCATCTCAGCTTCAGACTCTTTCCTACCGCCGTAAGGTTGCATCGCTGTGACTTTTCTATAAATAATTTCATGATAATTTTTTCGGATGAGCTCTTTGCTATGAATTTAAGCGCAGTATTAGACTGGCGATGAGGCCCCATCAATGTACAGTCGAGTTGGCAAGATGGAACCGTAAATTCTACGCTGACAGTTTATTTTCACGCATTTCTCGCTTGTAGAATTCCCTTCCGGCTCCATGCTTTCCAGCCAACCGTAATCTGCAAAAATTGAAATGGAATGTCAATGTCTATCTATGGTCCTCCTGATTACTCTTCGTTTGTTCTTGCTCCTTAGCAATGTTTCCATTTCTAACTCTTCCATATCCAGTATCCCCGTTTGTCTCAATGTCTTTACTGCCTTGCTTAGGGCGAAATCGATTTAAAAAATGTTTATTTATTACTATTTACTTTTCATTTACGAGGGTAAGTTAAAAAGTAATGCAATGGAATTTGTTACAATTACAAAAGCACATGTAATCTTGATATTTAACTCTTTTCTGTCAATTATTTTGGGAAAAAAAGTTTCATTTTCAGACGAGATTTCTCGTTCGTTTTTAATATAGTAACTGTTGCGACAAAGTAAATGGTTAAAGAAATAACAAGACAAGTGTTACAAGTCTTACAGATATATCATATATTAAACAGTAAATACAACAGAAGAGTATTACACGACCAGCGTGTGTGTATCGGATGACCCAGTGTTCAATCTGATCGACTGTTCCCCCAAGGCCTTCTCTCCTACTAATCTTATAGTAGGCGGAAGAATCCAACATAGACTCTTTAAAGGGATGATACACCAACAGTAACTAAGAAACTGAGGCACTTTCAAGTGCCCCGAGCGGTGGTTAACACCTCTGACAGAGGGATGAGTTGACAATAAGACTCCTTTCAATGTTAGAAGGGCATAAAAAATCAAGATCGACATTTAAACCCGTCTGTAGCTGATTTTTGAACGTTATGTTTTTTTTGTTTTTTTTTGTAAATGTTTATTCGTCCGTGTCTGAAAATTGACTTTATACACGTCTACGCTAGGGAAGAGGTCAATTATCTAAATCTTTTTTTCCAGATATAAGAATAAATGATCGGAGACAAAGATCCGTAATCGAGTTCTTTGTCACCGAATGAGAACCTCGTATAAACATTCACAAAACTCTGAGAAACGAATACAAAAACAAAGCTTCAGACTCCATTAATGAGGGAATATGGTCTCGCCGTCTGAATGAAATTTCAAAGAGGAATTGAAGAAATTCGAGATCAGCAGACACGCCTCGTAGTCGCCGCCCGTCAGCTTCTGTTATCCTTGAAAATAAGGAACAACCCGACGCCTTCATCGTAGCTAATAACGATTGATGGGCTGGCGTCAGAGTTCGATGTAAAACCATGTCAGTGTTCACAACATAATAATGTTCTCACTTGGATCTAATCTAATGAGTGGCATGTGTAGAAGTCAAATAATTTACCTTCTAATATAGCTGCCTCCTTGTCTCTCCTTGTATATTTATTATGCAAAATACATAATTTAGGCACATGGCCTAAAAAGGGGATGGGTTCAGGCTGGCCCACACTAAATATCCTATACCTAGCTAATCTGCTTCACGACCCCTTCACTCATTACAATTTCCATATTCACCATAAAAACTCATCTGTCACCACTCGATCCTCCATACACCACAATACCGCACTCTCTCAAGGGGGGTGGGGACCTACACAAACGCACCCCATGCCATAAAAATTTAATAATATTATACATAAATATCTAATAATGAAGAATGAGAGTGGGGGGAGATGAACCCAATAATAAACTAAAAATCAACACAAAGTAAACTAAACATAACTGATGTTAGTAGGGCCCGTCCAACCCTTAAAAAGGAGAGGCCGCTGTATCCTAAATCAAGAAGCTCTCTCGCTAAGGGAGTGGGAAAACGATAAAAAAATTATACGGCCATGGGAAAATATAAAGCTGACCCAATCGAGATAAAAACGGGGCAAAAACTAACTGGGGAGTTTGGGAATCTCAGCTTGAATCATAAACCAAAGAAGCGGCCGGGAACAGGTCAGGAACAACACTTACTCACATTAACTAGGTACACAAGGCTTGTCTAACCTAACCAAGGAGAGGGCTCCACAGGAAACCACCCCGATGTGACGTAGGTTGACCTAAAAGAGAAAATCAAGGCTAGCCCCGTTCAAACGAACCAAGCTCGCCTCTCTCACAACCATCTTTCGCTAAAGACTGTCGAATGCAAGCTTTTTCTATCAGTTCAGATGTTCATCTTGAGCTGATGCTCAAAGAATCGATAAATATTACCAGCAATATGTTTTTGAAAAAAAAAGGATTATTAGTAGTATATTTTGAGGGAAAAATATTGTCGGCATTAAATAGCCCATTGAGGCTGATATGCCGTAAAAAAAAACAAAAAACAAACCTATAATGTCTTGCCATATCTTGATGCACATGCTTGATTTTGTTCCTTATTTTTTATATAACAAAACTAATTGCATTACTTTTTGACTCACCCTCGTATATGGTAAGCTATAATAAATATACTTTCTTCATAACCCATCATAATAATTTAGAGAATATTAGAGATGAAACTGACAAATAATCGTTCCATAGTAACATGTCAACAACTCGTTGAAGCCTAATAGGTGAATACGCCAAATGAAGTTATTAGGTGAGAAGGGAACATTATCTCGACGTTGCACACGTCACTTTTGCACGAAGGATGGTTCAGAATTCGGTGAAATAGAACGATAAAGAAGAATGCAGCGATGACTTGCATTATTGTTCTCCGATCGAAGACGGATTAAGACCACAAAGGAGGCTAATGACAAGAAATCTTTTGATTGGCAGTTCTAAGCGATAATGTCTTTGGAAAACAAAATTAATATTGTTTTATACGTTCTTTTCTTTCAACTAAAAAGAAAAAGAAAAGAAAGGTGGGTAGATTTTAGCATCTGACCATTTGAACAGGAGTCATAACGAAAGATGGATACTGGGTTGGTGAGCCTTAGTGTCACAATTCTGTTAATGATAAAAAAGTAAAAACTTGTCAACAACTGTGCGATTGCCGTAGTTGCGTGAAATGGAAACGGGGAGGTGAGTTCAATATCCGGTTGGCGCTACGTAACTTCATTTTGTACTAATCCTCTTGAGAAAGCGATGAGTCCATCTATTTTGTGGGAGAAATAATAGGTTTGATTGTGTTTTTCATTGATGGTTGTTTTTTCTTTCTCCGCATCTCAACTTGTATGGATTATTTAATGCCCAAATATAAACATGAAAATCCAAACTTTATAGTAACTTCAAGAGAATGAAATTATTTCATGATTAAATTGTAATTACTTAGCTGCATGTTGTTTTATCAAATCAAACGAGGAGTGGAAACCTTTTTCTTCTTAGAAGAAATGAAATTTATCATAGCAAAATGTTTTTTTTTTATTATTTTTCATTTGATAATGTATACCATGTCTCTAATTTTACTATAAAACGTATTGATGATCATTTTGCTTTGAAAATGTATTTTTGGTAAAGACATATATAAAAATGTATTTCTGGTAATTTCACTAAAAATGTATTTTTATACTGTTTTAGTACTTTGATTTTTTTTTTTTTTTTGGATATTTTTTTGATAGCGTATTATCCATTCTTTCTAAGACTTGTGGTTTTTTCGTTTGTTGGTTATGCTTTTTAGGGAACTTTCCGGAGATAATTATTTTGATAGTTGGTGGCCTGATTGGTGATTTTTTTCATATTTTTGTTTTGGATTTACTTTACGTGGAGATTTGGAATTTTGTACAGGTAGTATTTGAGGCGTAGTATGTGGGATTGAAATGGGTTCTATCGATTTATTTAGTATTTCTATCTGGTAGGTTTCAGGCATGTATATTCTTTTCAGGTGTACTTGGATTTTGAACCAGCCGTTTGAACATAACTCCGCAAACTCTTTGTGACTGCTCTTTATATGCCTGCTTTGTTGATACTATTACTGACTGATTCAGCTTCTGAGCTACATTGCCATAGGGGTTGTTTTTCATATACAAATACACTATTTTTCTTGCTTCTGGGAAAGATAAATCTCTTCTATGCTTCACCGTCATGATTTCTTCCTCTCTTTTATACATATGGCAATATTTCTAAAAGGTGGATGGTTCGCTTGACAATTAGACCAATTAGTCTCGTGAGTACAATTTTTCCCCATATGATATGGGGTATTTTTGACCACATTTTCGACATTCCGGGTGTCTTCGGCAGCTGTTCTCACGGTGCCTATACTTCTGACACTTGAAACACCTCAAGGAATTCGAGCGTATTGTTCAACCCCCTCGATGATAAATCTAATGTTTATTTCTTTGGGGTTTGAGGATTTATTAAATGTTAAAATATATGTGTGTGTGTTTATTTGCTGATCGTCCGTTTTTGTCATTTTCCTTCTATAGTTGGGGAACCACTTGCTTTCTTAATGTTGCATTTGTTTCTCAGGTGTAATCTGGGACAGATCTCAGTTTCTAACAATTTTGTGGTGCTAAGTCTTGATTGTGGGTCAGCTTTACATTTCAAAGTTTAGAAAGACTTCATTTTCAGTATGTTATCTGCGTGTTTTTTGTTTTGTTTTCTTTTTTGTTATTGTTGACGTTTACAAGTAGATTGGCTCTTCTCATGTTTTTTTTTCTATCAAGAATGAGGACAGAGGGATTTCCTCTAGAAATCAAATAATGCTGAATCTAAAGAATTCACTTTCGGCTTGTACTTCTTGTCAAAATTAACATAATATTGTAGATCATTTTATTTTTAGATTAACTGCGAATATTATCATCAGACTTTCCATTAAGACAGGAGTAAATAGTTGTGTCATCAGCATAAATACTAACTTGAGAACTGATTACATCGAGAAGACCGTTGAAAATTAAGAACAAAGTAGGTCAAAGGTCAGAACCTTGGGAAACACTCACAGTAATTTAGAAAGAAAATCATTTCGAAAATCGGTCGTTCAAATTAACTTCCACTTCGGGATTCAAATACCCTAACCTTTCTACTTATTAAGAAGACCAGCATGCAAAACCTTGTCAAACGCCTTCGAGATGTGCACCTGATAGTACACTTAGTTCCAAACCAACCCGAAGACGATATGTACCCACCTTTCCCACAGTGATGTAATACAAGGTCTATTTAATATGGTGTGACCATACGCGTACAGATTACCCAATCCTCGCGACGATTGTCGTACTGATATTGGAATCCAACAACCCACCTTCTTCTGTGTAATGATGAAAGTGCTGTCACAGGTTTTAAATCCTCAGAACTAGACTATTTTACGGCTTATCTACCCTTTGTAAGTTATTTGAAACCGAAATGTTTATCTGATTGTAGGGAGATTCCCAAGCGGTTCTCCATCAATACTAACCGGGCTCGACATTGCTTAATTGTTTTAAGAGAAATAAAGCATATATACTTCATTTTGATTACATCCGTACTGGTATGGGCAAACCGAATTAAACCAACATGTGCCCCATGCTACCAGTGTGAAGAGGTGAGTAAAGATACTGCACTTACTATTTACTCGTCCTCACGAGGTGTTAGGACAAGGTCCAAGGCAGGTTTAAAGTAGAGATCCCAAGCGCATGCACATGATCTAAGGTGAAATATTGCCCAGTTCATGCATCCAGCGTTTCGCTGACGTCGACGTTTCCCCAAACCATCCTCTTTGGTGTGATGAGGGAGGTATTGCTGTAGGGTTAGAATCACCGGGGCCAGGCATCCCTGATATATTTGTTATGTTCTGTCCGAAGACAGAAATACAACTGAGAGATGAAATGAAGTTGACAGATAATACACTTTGATCCAACCCCGAACGCCGGAATTATTTTCTCGCTTTCCCACAGTGGCATGATGTGGCACAAAATTAACGTGGGTTGCTATTGGCCAGTTCAAAAATTGACCGGGCTTGAATCCCGGTAACTAGACATTCCTAGAAACACAGTAGAAATGTGAAGAACAGATATCACACTTTGATCCCAGCACGAAGAACGGGCCAGGATCACTCACCGATGAAAGGTGATAATAAGAATCGGCCATGCTAAGTGGAACCTCAATTCATTAGCATTACAAGATCTTGATTCTCTGTGAGTAGTTTACTTAATGCTACCAAGTTACTTCTAAATCTGTTCTTTTTTTTTCCTGTGTTCTTTAAACACACACTAACCAAAATAGTGGCAAAACTAATACCTGGTTCTCTGTTCTTAAAAACTGATGAAGTACACGCATGCGCCAGCGATCTACTCAAAGGAAGCCATTTTGATTATTTGCTGTCCAATCCCTCCTTTCAACTCCAACCTAACTATCTACCCTCAAAAAAGGACATCAATGTAACAAGGGAACCGGTTCCAATATTCGAGACACTAGATCGATATTCCGTTTTCCATAAGTGCTCCTTCAATGACAGATCCTCGAATGCAACGAAGTATTGATCTATTGTCATGGATTGGCAGGTAGGAAGGTCAGTAAGCCCACGGTCGTGCCGGGGACAACGACATTGATCGCTTGAACGGAAGATCGATAATTGATCGTTCCTTTACTGGTATAGAATTAGTGCTTTTCTTCTCATTTCATTGGTCTTGTTATGGTTTTTGTAGAGAAAGGTGGATGGGATCGAGGCAAACTCTTAAGAAACGGATACTTTTACTGTCGGCTTGTCTTGATTTCGCTTTGTTTTTTTCTTCAGTACTTAATAGTGGCTACCTCTTGCTGACGCATAAAAATTCTAGCGAGTTTGCATTGATATCTACATTAACTGGATATGTATAAAAATTTACGAAAGATTAACTACAATAAATAGTAAAGACGCGTATATCACGATTCCCCAACACAAGTAACAAGATCGTGCTACGCCAAATTTTCAAGTCTGCCTCCCTAGAAACTAACATTAAAACTAGAGTTCGCCAGAATTGGTCACTCAGAATCTTTTGGTCTTCCATCATGGCAACCGGCTTAGGACCATATCACGTTGATCCTGTTCAGTACTTCGATGGTTGACTCAGTCATAGTTGTTATCATCAGGTGCGTCCGGTTCCTGTGCGATCGCCGAAGTTAAGCAAAGTTGAACTTGGTTAGAACCTAGATGGGTAACCGCTTTGGAAAACCAGGTGCTGTAAGCTTCGCTGTGAGGGTGGTGCAATGGATAACGGAATTCGAAATCAGAGATTCGAGTTCCAATCTCATTTAAGTTCGTTCAGTTCCACTCAAATCCATCTGAGAAAGATATGAATCCATTTCTTCCCCAAGCTATGGGCTAATTAATAGAACTCATATCATTTATATAAGTTCTGTTAGTTAGCCCATAGCTTTCTTAATTTCTTCCTTCAAGGTTATCACTATAAAATATTTTCTGACTTTAAATAACCTGCAAAGGTTGATAAGCCGTAAAAGCTAATCAGTCAAACAATAACAATGCCATACCTCAATTTGTAAACCCTAAAAATTCGTACACATTTGCTATGATGCCCCACAACTCTCACCGAAGATTTCTGACATTGGAGCCTTGCCACTTATTTTGATCATTCAGGAGAAATACGAGACCATGTAAAATCTACTTCATCACTCTGAAAGGTCCCAAGTTTTAGGAGGATAAAATCAGGAATATGTCTCAAGGACTGGAACAGAATTAGATATATGTGCATAAATAAATTTATATATAAATATCTAGATATTGTCTTTGAAATTCTCTTAAACACACTATGAACCTTTTTACGGATCAGTATGTAAAAATGAAAATCTGTTTTCAAAATACTGTCTGTGGAATAAGAATAAAAAATACTGCAAGTAATATTAAAAAATAAACGTAAAATTTAACAAAATCAAATGAAGGCTTATAGAATGCACAGTCGGAGATTGAAACGTTTAAACAAAATCTCTCTTATATAGGTTAAACAACAACTATTCTTACATGCAGGATCACATAGCATTTATATGAACAAAGCGCAATTATACAGCATCTTAACAAATACCAAAAGAACTATCATCAGTTCATCTCTAACAATGCCAAAAAATACAGATTATTGAATCCATTTACATTAGACAAAAGAAACTAACCATTAATATAGCATAACTATAATATAAAACACTGTATTTTTGTGGTGTAAAAGATATGTGAAATCGGAGATCCGAGTTCGAATTACAGTCGAGTTTGTTAAATTCACTTATGCGCAAATACCCTTGGGAAAGGTATGAATCCATGTCCCCCAACTATGCATTTAATAGAAGAGGGTCCTATAGCCTTGGTTGGCAAAAAGTCTACCGCAACCTACTGCGTGTAAATCTCTACCTACTCAGCCAAGAACCGAAAGTATTACTTATGGCACTTAACTAATTGATTGTTGAATGCATATGAAAATAACACACCACGTTACACGATACAGTTACACGTTGCTATTATGACTTACTGCGTCCTACAGCATCGGATTTAATTTACAACAAAATATAACGACACTTAAAATGTTGCTTAAAATACATTTAATTTTCTTCTCTTTGTAAAGAGTATTAAAATAAATAATTATTAAAATAAATAAGTATTAAAATAAATAATTATTAAAATAAATAAGTATTAAAATAAATAATTCCTAAAATAAATAATTACTAAAATAAATAATTATTAAAATAAATAATTATTGAAATAAATAATTATTAAAATAAATAATTATTAAAATAAATAATTATTAAAATAAATAATTATTAAAATAAATAAGTATTAAAATAAATAATTATTAAAATAAATAATTATTAAAATAAATAAGTATTAAAATAAACAATTATTAAAATAAATAAGTATTAAAATAAATAAGTATTAAAATAAATAAGTATTAAAATGATAAAAAACGAACAAATTCATTTAACAGCCTAATCTATAACGTAAATTATGTTAAATTTCGACTTTTACTTTAAAATTCATGCAAAATCATGACTTCCCACAAATAGATCAACATTAGACAATGCCAGATTTCACAAGTAAGTGTTTTCACACTAAAATGGCGTCAGCCCATCAATGTTCAGAAAGAGATTCAGGTTATATGGCTATACCATGTTAATTTCGGCTTTGTATATATCTTTATTAAAAGTCATATCATTTTGTATGTTGCCTCAGATAAATAATGGATCGATCCATTTTGATTGCTAAGAAAGACGAAAGAAAATTATATACTAAAGATACTGTATCGTTTTAGTAAGAAAAATAAATATATTCACTTATGAGCAAATACACTTGAGAAAGCTATGAATGTACATCTTCTCCCCCTCAGCTATGGGTTAATTAGTAAGACTTGTATCACTAAATGATTATTATCACAAAAAAATTTTAAAATTTAAAAATATTTTCTGGCTTTAAATAACCTGCGAAAGTTTGATAAGCCATAGAAAACGAATAAATCATTTTTTTAAAGTCTACTCGTCTCAGTAAGCAAGCAGCATTGAAAGATATGTATATTTCATTTTCCCTAACATAATTTGGGTTCTATTCACTTCTTTCAAACTTTCGCTTTCATTAAATTTTGATCTGAGCCAACAAAATCGACGACCTGAAAAATAACATTTTTCCTGATAACTAGATTTGAGCGTTTGCCTTCTTTCAGCTTCCAACTTTAGATCTCAAAATTCTACATAATTTTCTCTTTATTCTTTGGCTTGTGAATATCTGCTTGCATTGTCAAACCGCGGTCGTTTGCACAATTCTAAGAGATTCGCCATTCCTACCCAGTCATGTAAATTTTTCTCTTACTTGTAATTCATATTTCTGTATTAACTTAAAGCGTTTCCCATTGCTGGCTCATACAATGTTTGAGTTTGCAATTAATACTAATGCTTCATTCTTCAATGTTTTTTCTCAGTTACGCCCAGGCCGTTTATCTGCAATTATTAGGCTAAGTCATAAATAATTTCCGTTTTAGTTTTTCAAATGTATTCTTCAAAAATAAAGTAAAATCATCTGCACTGACATGCTGGGGCCCCACACTTTTTTAATTAATTCATACCAAGGAAGGTGATAATGCCACTAAGATGCAAAGGGCTACTGGGAGTGAATGAGCAGGAAAAGACTTTAGGAGCAACCGGAAGCTCAATCCTAAACACGAAATAATATATAAACATCTACTCCTGTTCAAAATACTGCGGATGAGTGTGAAATGGATGATAGACGAACTTATCTAATCTTATTAATACTTTTCGAGTAAAAGTTCTCAGGATTTGATATGAAAAACCTTTCGACGAACTTGGATCTGGTTATCATTAAGGACAGTTTTCCCATACAAACATTTTTAAACCATCGAAAAAATTAATAATAGGTTGGTTCAAGATCAGGAGAATACTGTACGTTAGATAGAACAAAATCGAAATCTAGAATGTTTCCTGTGTTGTTCATTGCTGCCTTGCTTTGTCGTGGAGAAGAACAACACATTTCCTGTTGACGAGCGCAGAGCGATTTCCGACCCAACTCTATGGACACGTTGCAACTGTTGGACGTATAATTGTGCATTTAGTGTTTCATTGACATTAAGATCTCTAACCCATCAAACGTCTAACATCACCATTCTTTCATGGAGCTCAGCCTGAAAAGAGTCAGTTGTTGAGATTGATCCTTGTCTGCCTATTGCGTTGAACATTTTGATACGTAGCCATTTTTTTATCACTTATTATGATATATTTAAAGAACGATTTAGATGGTATATTTGGCATTACAGTTGGTTCCCCAAAAAGGTAATTACTTTTGCCTCAACAGTTTTTTGTTTGTTTCGTGAATCAACTGTTTCCTTACAATTTTGGCATTTCCTTTTAGATTTCTTTTTTCGTTCCTAACATTGGTCCCCTTGCCCGCTCTCATGGAACTATTTGATTTTGATTATTTCCTCTTGTATAGTTATCAGGTCTACAGGGATCTTGTCTCTTCTGCCTTCTTTCCTTTTCACATAGAATTTATCCATAACAATCCTACGGTTCAAGATTTTATGCATTGGCATCATCTTTGACGCATATTTCTCAGTTCTTTTAGAGGTGGCAACACTTGGTAAGGCCCCAGCTATGGGCAAATAGTGCACTCACAAAAAAGACAATGAAAGTATAAAAATACATTTTTATAGTAAAAAAAAAAACTAGCAACATCTGTCTATATTTCTGAGATGAGGTATTATGTACATTATTTCCATTATTCGGACTATTGTCATCATCTTTGTCACCATATTTATCACAACGTTTCGCTCCGGCCTTCTTCAGGTGGTTGGAATGTCGAACTGAAACATTTATTTCACTCACCGGGGTAGACTGTTCTAGTTCAACAGAAATGTGGCTCTACAGAAAGATGATGAGGATGATGAGGATGCCATGGACCAAACATATGAGTAACCACGACGTTTAGGAGTCTACCCCGGTGAGCGAAATAAAGGGTTCAGTTCGACATTCCAACCAGCTGAAGAAGGCCGGAACGTACAACGGCCGAAAAGATGAGGAGAATAGTCAGAATAATGTAAATAATGTACTAGCAACATATTTTATAAAAAAGTTATCAACAATACCTTATTATAAGAGAATTACCAACACTACCTATTTATAACAGAATTGTCGAAATACCTATTTATAACAAAATTATCAACAATACTTATGTAGAGCAGAATTATCAACAATACCTATGTATTGCAAAATTACCAACAATACTTATTTATAACAGAATTAACAATAATATATATTTATAGCAAAATTATCAACAATACCTATGTATAGCAGTATTACCAACAATACTTATGTTGTGAGACCGTAACATATCTACAACATGGACTCTTCCAGGACTATATAAAGTATGCGATATAACACTCTAGGAGAAGAGGAGGAAAGAGAGAGAGTATTTCAATACCGTAGTATCAGCCGCGTACGACTACCAATATTGGACACTAGCACATAATAAGCTCCGCTTACCCTTACACTATCTTTGTAACCTTTTGGTTTAATATATCTTTCTTACCTCTAATCCGTATTCCGTGTTTTCCTTCCATGGTCCCAACTTGGGCCTACATCAGTGGCGACGAAGAATTCGAGAAACTCACTCACGCCGAAACCTCAATGCCTTACTAGTCCCACATCAGTGGCGACGAAAAATTCGAGAAATGCATTTACGTCGAGAACTTCCATACCTTGCCAGTCCCACATCAGTGGCGACAGAGAATTTCGAGAATTTCGTTCTCACCATATCAATAGCGACAGAGTATTCGAAAAATATACAGAAACTCCACGCGTTCCCACAGCAGTGTTGAACGAGAAATTAAGCTGGTATTACTACATTAGCGATTTAAACGCAACACCCAGCGTCTACATATAAAAAAAAATATATTCCGATACCAAACAGCAGTGACGAACTAGCGATTCGATATCTACGGAATATTAAAGTCTGTCCAAATAACATTACGAGAACGATTTCTTACAAACCCACACACAGAGAAAAAAAAAACAGTTTTTTCATAAAACAAACTGACAACACAAGAGCCAAAGTACTACTTACGAATCAAGTTTTCGAAAAAAACTATCTCAAAAATTATTCTCCCCTCAAATTCACTGAGGCGAGTTTTCTCTTTTTCGTACCTCTATAAAAAAAATACATAATAAGTGTGGTGAAAATTTATACAATTACGTTAAAATTAACGGAACCACGGAATCTCAAAAAAGCTAAACACATAATTAGTTTAGTTTAACTAATTGTCTGTCCATATTTTTTTTGTAAAAAAAAAAAATCTATCAAGATTTTTTTGTGTAGCTCCCCTTGGTACACGGGTTTCAAAGCAACAAAAAAAATCGCTGTCATTTTTGTTTGTCTAAATATGGAAGATTTTCAAAAAGTAATCTAATCTAATGCTAAAAGTATATTTGGATCAGCAACAAAAATCAGAAGAAAGACAACAACAACTATTTTTGGAATTACATAAACAACAAATGGAATTCCAAAAAATTACGCTTCAGAATGCTGAACTACAACAGAAACAACTTAAAGAATTACTCGTAAATGCATTAAAAGGCTCAAACTCTGAAAAAGATACAATATTCTCCCAGAGTATAATCTACAATTCAATGGAAACCTTTGAATACGTACCAGAGAACGACAAAACGTTCGACGCTTTTTACAGGCGCTACGAAGATATTTTCAACGTAGACTGTGAACAATGGCCCAGTAAAAAAAAGGTACGTCTACTATTGAGAAAACTGGGAACTACAGAACATAGTAGGTTCGTAGACTACATACTACCCAACAAACTTGGATTTTTCAGAGACTATTAAGCTCCTATCGGAACTATTCGGGCCTAACACAACCTTGTTCCACAAACGTTGGAAATGCCTGAACACAGTCAAAGACAACCAGCAAGATTTTCTAACGTTTGCAGCATCGGTAAACAAGCTCTGTAACTAGCCGAACTGACGAATTTCAAGTGCTTGATTTTCGCACAAGGTCTAGTATAAGCAGAAGACGCCGAAGTCAGAGGACGGGTACTGACCAAGCTTGGGAACGAACAAGGATTGACTCTCCAAAAACTGGCAGAGGACTGTCAAAGAGTAATATCTGTAAAGTGTGACTCAAACACTATCGAGGAATCAGGTGTGGCTCAGATTAATAAAATCAGAAGCAAGTCTACCCCCTATTCCCCTCAAAAAGACAAAAGGCAAATCTCATGTCCTAAATTCCGCAGTAACCAAAACCCAAATAGGTTAAAGAAACCGCCCGGACCATGTTACCATTGTGATAAATGGCATTGGATGAAATTCTGTCCAGTTAAAAACAAAAAATATTGCAAAATTTGCAATAAAAGTGGGCATACTTTAACTCGCTGCTGGTACGTCAACAGAACGAGAAAACCCCAAAATAAAATTACGCAAGCTCAATCTGACAATATTGTCGATAGGAATTTAAGGAAATATGTAACTGTGGATATTTTCAATAATTCCATTAAATTCCAGCTTGACTCGGGTTCCGATCTTTCAACCATTAACTGGCGTACTTGGCGAAAATTATACAAGCCGACTTTATTAAAAACGGATAAAACAGCAAAATCCGTAACTGGCGAAAAGATTAACATTTTAGGCGAGGTAATACTTACAGTAACACTAAATGGAGTTACCAAACAGCTCAAAGCCTACATATTGAAAACTTTAGATAACTTATTTCGAACAGATTGGATAGAAAAATTCAATCTTTGGGCTTGCCCAATGAGTACATTTTGTCGCAAGATACAAAGTACAACGTCCAATTTGGTAAATCTCAAAAAAGAACTCAAACAACAATTTCCCCAGGTTTTTTTCTGGCGGCCTTGGGAAATGTACTAAAATGAAAGCTAAGTTCAAGGTGAAGGACGGTGCACAACCGGTATTCAAAAAGAAACGGAATGTCCCTTTCGCTGCTCTAGAGCAAATCAACAAAGAGTTAGATAGACTCGAACAAGCAGGTATTCTGTCAAAAACAGATTTCAGTGAGTGGGCAGCACCTACGGTCTACGTAAAAAGAAGTCCAATCAAATACGAGTATGCGCAGATTTTTCCACAGGGTTAAACGATGCATTGCAAGATCACCACTATCCTCTCCCAAGCCCTGAAGAAATTTTCAATAAACCCAATGGTGGAAAATTTTTTTCTAAAATCGACCTCTCGGACGCATACCTTCAGATAGAGGTGGAAGAAGAAAGTTCCAAATTGCTCTGCATAAACACCCATAGAGGGTTGTGCAAATACAATAGACTGGCTTTTGGAGTAAAGGTTGCGCCTCTAATTTTCCAGCAGATCATGGACGCCATGCTGGGCGACTTTGACTACGCAACAGCCTATTTGGATGATATACTGGTTACTAGTAAAACTATGGCAGAGCACCGGAACCATATAATAAACGTATTCGAAAAGATACAAGAATACGGTTTTAAGTTTAAGGAGGCAAACTGTGATTTTTTCTTACCAAAGATTAACTACTTAGGTCACATCATAAATAAAGACGGTCGTCGGCCGGATCCAGAAAGAGCCAACGCGATCAGAAACATGCCGGTCCCAGATAACTTTCAAGCGTTACAAAGCTTCCTCGGCCGAGCTAACATTTACCAAGGGTTCATTAAGAACATGCAAAATTTGAGAGGGCCTCTCAACCAACTTTAAAAAAGGCACTAGGCACACCGACAGATAGAGCATTGCAACAGTTTCTGCAGATGTATCGGAATCTGAACACGGCTATGGGAATCTCGACTGCAGAAACAATGTTCGCAAGGAAAATCAAGTCTGTCTTCGACAAACTTATTCCACGGCAAGCAAAGTTCAAGAAAACCGTATCGCCTCATAAGAAATATTTCAATCCTGGCGATAAAGTCTTTTTGAAGGCTTACAAAAACAACATAACACTCTGGGAAGTAGGCACCATAAAACAAAGAATTGGCGAACTGGTCTATATTGTCAAGAGACCGAAAAACACTCACAAACGCCATTGGAACCAGCTCAGAAAATGCCGTTTGAAGGAATCGGAGGAATCACTACAAAATAGCTGTGAAGAGCCGATCGACGTAATTTTCGATCACTTCCATTTTAACACGCCCCAAGTCTCTCCTGAAGTGCGACGCTCAGGCAGGAAAAAGAAAATTTACTCAACCGCTCGACATAAACCCAAGAGAAAAAAGTATTAACAGTTTTATGTTTTTTTCTCCTTTTCAAAAAAGAAAAAAAAAGAAAACTCTTGGAAGGGGGGTATTGTGAGACCGTAACATACCTACAACATGGACTCTTCCAGGACTATATAAAGTATACGATATAACACTCTAGGAGAAGAGGAGGAAAGAGAGAGAGAGTATTCTAATACCGTAGTATTAGTCGCGTACGACTACCAATATTGGATAATAGCACATAGTAAGCTCCGCTAAAACTTACACTATCTTTGTAACCTTTTTGTTTAATATATCTTTCTTACCTCTAATCCGTGTTCCGTGTTTTCCTTCCGTGGTCCCAACTTTGGGTCCACATCAACTTATTTATAGCAGAATAACCAATAATATATATTTATAGCAAAATTATCAATACCTATGTATAGCAGTATTATCAACAATACTAATGTTAACCGAATTAACAATAATATATATTTATAGCAAAATTATCAACAATACCTATGTATAGCAGTATTACCAACAATACTAATTATAGCAGAATTAACAATAATATATATTTGTAACAAAATTATCAACAATACCTATGTATAGATAAATTACCAAGAATACCTATTTATAGCAAAACCACCAATAATACCTATTTATATCAAAATAAACAACAATAATTATGTATCGCAGAATTATGAACAATACACTTTATCTATAGTTGAAGCCATAAGATTGTGTTCAATATTTTTAATTTTGGCATTCCGCAGAGGTTGATCTGCCACTAAACAAAATCAACTAATCTCAGTTCTTTTATATCTGGACATAGAATGACTGCGCATATTGTAGAAAAGATGCTACATGTGTATTTATTCCTTTTATCTAGTATCTATTTTGTCGGCCTAGTTTGCAAGATTTAAGGGTGTATTCTTCGATGGATTTTCAACTCCGGATAGATTACGCGAAGGCGTTCAATAAAGTACGCCACAATGATCTGTTAGAACTGCTCAGCAACTTTGATATATTTGGGATGGCTATTAGAATAATCATACTGGCAGCAGACTGCCTGCATACAGAGAGAAAATGAGTTCAGCAGATATACAAAAAAAACAGAAAGGGGTGTCAGACAAAGATGTATCTTCGCACTGGACTTATTCAACCTACACAGGGAGACGATTGTGAGAGAACTAGAAGTCCTAACACGATTCATTATTGACGTCCACAATCTTAACAACATAAGCTATGCAGATGACACAGTGTTGGTAGTAGACACAAAAAGAAAGCTACAACCCCCTGCTAAAGGTTGTAGGAGAGAGGAGAAATGATTAAACATCAACTGCAAGAAAACAGAATACATACGTGTTAGCAAAAGGTGTGAATTGCAAATCGGAGATATCAAAATGAAACAAATACGAAAATTCAAATATCTGGGAAGTGTTTTAACAGAGAACGGAAATTGCGACATTGTGATCCGAAGGCAAATTGGAATAGCAAAAGATGCCTTCCAAAAGCTAAGAAGAGTACTAAGAAATAGCAAAATTTCGCTAGAAACAAGCAAAAGTGTACTAAACTGCCATGTGATATCAGTCCTCCTGTATGGCAGTGAGTGCAGGACGATCTCCTCAAAGATGAAGAGCAGACTGGAAACAATAAAAATGTGGTTCTACAGAAGGATGATGAGGATAACATGGACCAAACATGTGAGTAACGACGACGTTTAGGAGAAAATGCAAACAAAAAGGAAACTAATACTTAAGATCAGGAAGAGACAGTTGAGGTTTCTGGGGAATATAATGAGGAAGGAAGGCTTGGAAAATCTGATACTCACGGAACAGAAAGAGGGCAAAAGAGACAGAGAAAAGCAGTGTATAACATAAAGTAAGTTTGAGTAAATCGATGGAGGAACAGGGTTTAGGAGAAATAAGAAAGTTTATTAAGAGCTACAAGTAATAGAAAGTTGTGGAGGGCTATGATCGCCTACGCTCTGAAGAGACAGGTCACATAAAGAAAAAGAAGACTGAATCCGTTTCCAACATTTGTAGTTTTTTTTTAATTATTTTGCGTTCTCTTACATTTTTCAGATGATTTGCTACTTGTATACTAATGTTCTTTCTTTCTTTCTTTTTTTCTTTCTTTCTTTCTTTCTTTCTTTCTTTCTTTGGATTGGCTTCTTTCTTTCTTCCTTTCTTTCTACACCTGTCTTCTTTCTTTCTTTGGCTTCTTTCTTTCTTTCTTTCTTTCTTTCTTTCTTTCTACACCTGTCTTCTTTCTTTCTTTCTTTCTTTCTTTCTACACCTGTCTTCTTTCTTTCTTTCTTTCTACACCTGTCTTCTTTCTTTCTTTCTTTCTTTCTACACCTGTCTTCTTTCTTTCTTTCTTTCTTTCTTTCTACACCTGTCTTCTTTCTTTCTTTCTTTCTTTCTTTCTTTCTTTCTTTCTTTCTTTCTTTCTTTCTTTCCTTCTTCTCTTCGTTTTTTTCTGTCTTTCTTGTTGATTTATTCAAGTGTTTTTCTTCTTTTCTTTCTTTTTTTTTCATTCTTTTTTGTTCTTTCTTCGCATTGTTTGTTCGCTTATCAATTCGTTTCTGCTAGATTTAATCCGCTTCCAGTATTCTTAGATGCTTTTATTTCGCATTCCCTAACATCCAATTTGATTGGTTACTTAAGCCCTATCCCTACTTTCTCTTTTTTCTTCTTTTTGTTTATTCGTGTTTTTTCTTGTCAGTCTCTTTCTTTATTCCATAGATTCATTCACACTTTCTTTCCTTCTTACTTTCTTTCTTGCTTTTTTTTCTCTTTGTTTCTTTGTTTCTTTCTTTATATCAATTCAGAATTTATTTCTCTCTTAGTCTCTTTCTTTCAATATACCCATTCAGACTTTCTTTTTTTTCCATGCAGTCATTTAGATTTCTTTCTTTATCACTTTCTCGCTTGCTCGCTTTCTTTATTTCTTTCTGTACATCCATTCAGTCTTTCTTTCTCTCTTATTCTTTTTCTTTTTTTCCATATATTCATTCAGACATCCTTGCTTTCTATTTTTCTCCCTTACTTTTTCTTTTCACTTTCTTTCTTTCTTTCTTTCTTTCTTTCTTTCTTTCTTTCTATATATTCATTTAGATTTTCTTTCTGTCTTATTTGTTTTCTTTCTTTCCATATATTCCATCAAATGTTCTTTCTTTTTATCTTTCTTTCTATATTTCGTTCCATATATTCATTCATACTTTCTTTTTTTCTCTTTCGTTCTTTCTTTGTTTCCACATATTCATTCAGAGTTTCTTCCTTTCTATTTTTCTCTCTTACATTTTCTTCTCTCTTTGTTTCTTTGTTTCTTTGTTTCTTATTCTCTTTCTGTCTTTCATTCATTTAGACTTTCTTTCTCTCTTATTCTATTTCTGTCTTTATTTTTTCATTGCATATATTCATTCAAACGTTCTTTATTTTTGTCTTTTAATTTCTATCTTTCATTCCATATATTCATTCAGATTTTCTTTATCTCTCTTTTCTTTCTTTCTTCCTTTCTTTATTTCCATATATGCATTCAGACTTTCCTTGTACCTGTCGTTCTTTCTTTCCAGATATTCATTCAAACCTTCTTTCTTTCTTATCCTCATTATTCATATATATATATATATATATATATATATATATATATATATATATATATATATATATATATAAAAAAGAAAGAAAAGTGAGATATATAATCCGGTGTTCTTATAGATATTTTTTATTTTTACAAAATAGTGCTTAATGTAAATTTACAGAGCATTAATATTATAAATTAAGTCATTTAAAATATGGTTTTTCCGCTACACAGTTCTAACCATGTTTCAAAAATGGAAGCTAAAAGCTCAGAATTTAATTTTGTAATTTTGTTAGTTTCATTGAAAAATACATCCCTACCCCCTACCGAAACGTAACAAATAACTGATACATCAAAATATAGACATAATGAACACGCAGACACCCATTGTCCAGTTGAAGTAGATTTATCTGTATCCTTGGAAACGTGAATTATGATTTTAGCTGTGTCTTTAAAACCCAGTAATTTTAAAAGTTACTCCAAAATTCGCTTGAAGATGGAATGGAACTAATGTCTTTAATTTAATTGCAAAATTAAATTCTGAGCTTTTAGCTTCCATTTTTGAAACATGGTTAGCACTGTGTAGCGGAAAAAAACATATTTAAATCAATTAATTTAAAAATATATATATATATATATATATATATATATATATATATATATATATATATATATATATATATATATATATTTTATATTTTATTTCTCTTTTTTTATCTTTCTTCTTGTTTCGCATATTCAATCCGTCTTTATCCTTTTTTTTTTCTTTATTATTTCATTTTTTTTGTCTTTCTTTCTGGAAAACGTATTCTTTGTCAGGATCTAATTTCTTTCTTTCTTTCTTTCTTTCTTCCTTTCTTTCTTTCTTCCTTTTTTCTTTCTTTCTTTCTTTCTTCTTTCTTTCTTTCTTTCTTCCTTTCTTTCTTTCTTTCTTTCTTCCTTTCTTTCTTTCTTTCTTTCTTCGTTTCTTCCTTCCTTTCTTCATTTCTTTCTTTCTTTCTTTCTGCCTTTCTTTCTTCCTTTCTTTCTTCCTTCCTTCCTTCCTTCCTTTCTTCCTTCCTTTCTTTCTTTTTTTCGTTCTTTCTCCCTTCCTTTCTTCTTTCCTTTCTTTCTTCCTTTCTTTCTTTTTTCCTTCCTTTCTTTCTTATTGAATTATTAATAATAATGATTTATTAGTGTGTTTTTCTTCGTTTATTTCTTTCTTTATTAGTTTCAGCCTTTGTTAATAATTTCTTTGTTTCTTTTCCTAAGTTTTTCTTTTTGTTTCTTTTCTTCTTTCTTTTTCATTTATTCATTGATTTTCTCTGCTGCCTTTTAGATTCTTTGAACTGAATCCGCTTCCCGCTCTCCTATATACTTTTATTTCGCTTTCCTTTACAGCTGCCTTGTGTGATTAAATTATTTCTCCCTTTCTTTATCGCGTTTAAAACAGCCCACCCCCATGCATTAAGTAAAGGGTTCACTTCAAAATTCCATGTAGGTTACCCAGATCGATATACACCTGAGAAGACCGGGGAGTAAAACAGCCGAATCGTTGTTATGACAACAATAAATATAAAGGAAACAGTCCCATATAAATAGTGCAAACATATACTTCAAATATTATTTGGTATAACTAATAACAAATTTACCATGAAATAAGAAAATTGGATATAACATATAGTGGCCTAAGAAAAGTTTTTATCCCGGAGAAATAATGTAGATCCAATTTCAAAATTTAATTACGTAATTCCTATTCCATATAAACAAATAGTATTTGAAACTAGTATGTCCTCCATTTGCTAGTTTCAGTGCTTGTATTCGTGGATTTGATCAAGTTATCAACAATCGTCTGAGCCATATTTTGCCACTCTTTTAGAAATGTTCCTTTTAAAGGTTGCCACTGATGTGATTTTAGTTGTACGCGAGTCTCCATCTGTACGCTCTCGAAGTCTTTGGTCAAGATGCTCCCAAACGTGCCCCCATTGGGTTCATGTCAGGATTTTGGGCTACCCAAGGCAGTGACTTGATTCCTTGCGATTCCTTCCTGGCATTTGCTACTTTGCTCGTGTGATATGGTGCTCCATCTTATTGAAAAAGATAGACATTGTTCTAGTTCCACGTGCCGTGCCTCTTCCGGATGTCTCAGCAGTTTCAGGTATGGCACGGGGTACTAGAATACGCCGTTGGACGAAATAAAGGGTTCGGTTCGAAATTCGAATCAGCTGAAGAAGGCCGGTGTGTAAAACAGCCGAAACGTTCTGAATATGACTGTTTGGGCAATGAAGCCGAATGTTTGCATATAAGGTAGGTAGCTCCACGAAATCGCTAAAAAAAGAGCATAGCTTGATGAAAAAGACGCCAACCTTGCCGAAAACAAAATTTTATTGTCTAAATGCTTATGTTATTATTAAGAGGAAATACCAAAGTTTTTTTTTAATTATTTTTAAAAAAATTCCTTCCTTTTAGAACATTCTAAATTTTGATTAAAAAAACCTTGTTTCTAGTTGTATCAGCGGAACTAGTAAATAACATAGACAATTTTTAGCACGTTTTTTTGGTATGACACACATTAATTTGAAAAATCGTGCAAAAATAGAAATAATTATCGGATGTTAATGAAACTTTCAGGAACTATTCACAGATGATCGAAATTATTATAAATATGTTTTTTTTATGAAAGTCATGGTAGAAATATTTTTTTTAAATATTTATTACGCCCCCATAACTAATTTTATGAAAACGCTAAAAATTCGATCGCATCGGTTTTAGTGATTACAATAATTAAAATCACAGGGCTTTGAGGAATGCAAATCATGTTTTTTTTGTTTTTAATTGGATCCGCAGTACCTGAAAATCAGCTCTGAATTGTAACATACAAAACTCAACAAAACAAAGATATTATTTAATTTCAAATGCTTTTATTTGCTTTTAGTTGTTTTTATGAATATGGACAATATTTTCTGAAAGCAAAAAAATTTTTCGATGAAAAATGAATTTTTAATACAATTATTTGTTATTTCATTGTGTATAATAGATTTTACATTTAAGTTGTTAAAATATTATAAAATTAGTTAAAAGCCGCATCGGCTTTCATAAGTGTCCTTATGAGATAGATCTTTTTTTAGCGCGTTGTAAATTGTATCATTTTGACTAATCAGAAGATCCACAGTAATTAAGAAATGTAATTTTGTGCTTATAACCGAGCTGTAATTATAAAGTACGGAAGACCAACCAGAATATAATTAAGTTGCGTTATTTGAGTTAAGCATTGTTCTCCGCTGTTAAGGCCTTTACTTTTGCGAAACACGTGTGGAGAAGTTAATTTGATTTTTCAATTTCAACTGAGAAGGGTACCTACAAGTATCAGTATCATTGTATGAAATTTATTTGATCTTATTTTTATATTAATCTCAGTTACGACATTTTTCCATAAATGAAATATCAAAATTAATAATAAAATGAATGCAAATACAAATAACAGTAAAATGTAATAAATGTACATAAAATTATAGTATTTTATGTACAATTCTGATAAAATTTCATAAGAAAGGTACCTATAAATTAATTAGATACCTTTCTTAAGAAATATGAAATTTAATATCACTCTTAACAGTTTTATTTTAATTTCTTTAGAATATATTTTCCATAAAGCATCATAAACGTAAAGGTGAAAGCTAAGTATAAAAAAAAAAATTAGACCGCTGAAAGTTTTCGTTAAAAATAACGAGGTAAATAATTTGTTCACGTAAATGTACATTATTTCACTTTTCTCCTTCCGTAGAACAAATTAGCCTCATGGAATTCGTAAATATATCATTCATCACATGTCAAGAGACGCGAAAGTTTATGACCTGCTTTGTTTTATTTTCAAATTACATCTTTTTGGCACAAAAGCTAAGTTAAGTTTTGAAAAAATGATAATTGATATTTTAAAAAATTTCAAAATCAGATTTCCAGTTTTTTAAAATGGAAAAAATGGTCAATTTTGCTGACTCAAAAAAAACTAGATTTTTAACGAAAATTTCGGACGTGCTAGGAACGATTAAAAAATGGAAAAAAATACCCCAAAAATTCTTTGACCTTTCCTCTTAATAATAACAAACATTTAGACGATATTTCTATCTCCGAGCTCTCCATGAGAATGTCAGGAATTAAAGTTGTGAGAAAACGAAAGATTAATTTATTCTAGAAATTTAACGAATTCGTTTATATTTTTAAAAAAAGAGTTTTATAATTACAAACATCGAAACAAGACATGACATATTGTCAGTTTTGACGATTCAAATGTCAAATGGTTTTTGTACTTATCGCTTCGTGGAAACGGTTGCCTTCTTTTGTATGTGAATATTGATAGGCAAGATTATGTTTATTTTGAAAGCGAATATCTGTATGTATCAGCAATAGTAGTATTAGCCGTAGTACAGCAAAATACGTTGGCGGGTGATAATATTCGTTATGCAATCATTTCAGATTACATTTTTAATAAAAATGAAAGGGTACAAAATATTATAAGAATTGTATAAATACCGCTCAGAATGAAGCAATGCCAAGAATGATTATTCGCCAATTTGCAAAACGTACATTTTTTGAGGGGGAGACTAGATGACTAACATACTGAAATTTATCGAAAGTGATCGGCTCAGAACTTGCCAAAAAAAATAGAATTACTTTTCTGAGTAAAAAATAACCAAAAACTATATTTAGTTACTTATTTTATTAAATGATTTACTTTAAATAAATTTTATTGTATGTTTATGAAGATAATTTCAGCTTGAGGATCCGAAAAGTGAAAAATGACTATTTAGCATACAGTTTGTCTTAATACAATATTTTAAAAAATCATTTCATCATAAGCAAGGCGATAAAGCCACTAAGACGCAAGGAGTTACTGAGTAGAAATCAGAAAATGTTGGTGGTGAGAAAGAGAAATAAGAGTAAAATATTCAGAAAGAAAAGATGGCGATTGTTGTTAAATATTTGAAAGTCGTAGTTGACAAGAAAGCAAGAAACCGGAAGAAAATTCCACTGGCAAAAGGTGCGATTGAAGAAACTATTAGAATAGAACTTACGGTTCTATTTAGCTATTTCAACTATCAATCTAGTATTAAGGCGATATTGTTGAGGTCAAGGTACTAAAGAGGAAAGCTCATTAGAAGAGTTGAACACGAAAAATGTGTATAGGAAAGACACAGGAAAAACGTCTTACGACGGTGAAAATATAGAGTGGAACTCAGATACCAGGTCAGACTGATAACTTTATAGATTCTTGTTGGCATTTTGTCAAGAATCTCGAGACTAAGTATTGTGAGACCAAATATTGTATCAGTATTCGATGCACGAGAGAATGGTAAATTTATAAATGTGTGTAACTCACAGTGAACCAACTTTCCCAGAAGCAGATCTAGCAATAGATTCAATATAATCGTTCCATTTCATATGAGTTGAAAGCATGAGTCCAAGAATGTGTCCTGGGTTGTTCTCTTGGAGACTGGCAATATTCATGCTGATAATGATACTGTAAAATGAGTGAAAGGTAGAATTTTTGGTTTCGGCATAGAGGCGGTAATATTTATACGCTACTTCTTGCCCCGGTAAACAACTGATATAGGTAATTTTCGAAATCAGCTGGCAGTTTTACTTTGTCGAATCTATCGAACTTACTATTAAGACAATACTAAATAGTTGTGCCATCAGCATAGATACCGAATTGAGAAATGATGGCAACGTCTTGGATGAAGATAAAAAAAATTAGACCCAAGGATAGATCCCTGGAGACACCCTAACACTTTCATGCTCACAGGACAGATTGAAGCCAAGAGGGACAGAGGAAAACACTGCATAACCTATCCGGCGAGATTGAACGTTAACAATCGGAATTTTCAATTTCTATCATTTTCCTCATCATGCTTCTATATTATCTAATAGCTTAAATATCTTATAATTCAACTTGTCCCTCCGGTAATTAGCACGACCTTTACTCTCTGCCAGTAGCTCATATATAATAGACTGTTCTGTTTTGATCGAGTGGGAAGACGGAAAAGACATATCAGAGACGCCACTTGGTTTCTGTGAGAAAAAAAGAAAGAAAGAAGCGAAGTGTTTAACGTCTGTTTCAGTGAAATGGAAAAAAAGTTTTCAATTTCAAATTTTTACATTTGTACAAATTTACATCTTAAAATAACGAGCGGCATTCATATTTATGATTGTCATTGCAATATTTTGTAATAGTTTGTCAGCTCAAATATTTAACGATACCATCCGGGATTTTCTACGGTTATTTTATTATCGTAGAACTCGCCTGGAACTTATTAAATCATTAAATTCAATTAGGAAAGCCGCGACGTATTCCCAGGTACTTCTAGCTATTATTATTATTATGTTGATTTCTGTTAGACATTTCCTTCTGGGTCCCAACCAGAAACCTAAGGTCAGGAATGGTTTCATGACATTTTCCACTGATCATTTAAAAAAAAAAATATTATTATTATTTGTATATGTTATGTTTCCTTCTTTGCATCCTGTAGATTGCGATTCAAACTATTGTCTTTAGGAGAACCTTCATTTAAATGATAGCACTTTTCTTAGTATATAGGATGTTCCTAATAGGGCAATCTTCTGGGCAACATGTATGTTGATGTTACCTGGGTAAAATTGCCCATTCCTTTTCACACCGGTTACCATTGTTGCTCATCTTATTTATTATTATTATTATTATTATTATTATTATTGTTGCTGTTTGTGTTATGTTGCCTGCTTTGTGCCCTGTAGAGCTGCGTCCAAAATATGGTCCTTAGGCCCTATAGGAGAATGAAGAATTGTCATTTAAATGATAGCAATTTTCTTAGTACATGGGATGTTCGTTGTAGGGCGATTTACTGTTAGCAAAATTGACCATTTCTTTTCTTTTTTCAAAACATTCTTCTTCTTCTTCTTCTCGCTAAAAAAAGAATTGTTCTTATTATTATTATTATTCAGCATTAATTCTCCACAAAAAAATTTATTTCATCAAAAATAAAAACCCCCTCTCTGTATCCCTCCATATATATATATATATATATATATATATATATATATATATATATATAAGCGAATTATTCACACAAAACTAATGAAGTTTGGTTAATGATTTGGAAAATGGCGAGACATCCATGAGCAAACAATTCAAATACGTCCATCAACAAAACCTCTGATCCGTTATGAATGAATTGATCCTTGTTTATATAAATTTCTGCCGTAGCCAACAGTTGTTATTTTTTTACTACAAGCTTTCGTCTGTTCTATACAGACAAAAGTTATATAATAGATGTTCTTGTTTTTTTCTCTTAGTAAAAAGAGGACATCGAAAATAGAAATGAATTGGATCGTGAAATCCATTAAATCAACAACTTATTTCACCGCCATTTTTTTTTCAAAATGTTGTAAATATTTGCATTAGGGGTTTTCCCGTGAAATAATTCATGGATTTGTAAATATATTTATATATATTATATATATATATATATATATATATATATATATATACGGAGTTATATATATATGAATATATACATTCGCTTACGTACTGATACCCTTGAGAAAGGTATTAATACTCTTCTTCTCCCTCCATCTATGGGTAAATAACAGGAAAGATTAGGTTCTATAGACTTGAATGGCAGCTGGTCTAGAACAACAACTCTGAATTGAAAACCTGCGGGAGGACGTTGGGGACCTTGTGATGCACCAGGTCTCTGTATTTGAACCTTCACAAAGTCTGATTGGTTCTGCACAAAATCTTCACCACTATAATCAAATTATATATGCTGCTTTCAGGGTTGTCGATGCCTAGGAACTGAGCTTCTTGACCTTCATGTGTCGAATACTACGGGAGACTCCACCATATATATATATACACTGCGTGCCAAATTATTATCGAGATAACTTTTTTCTAATATTTCAAAAACCCTCCAATCAATTCACACACAATTTGCACACAACATTGGCAACACTGACCTACGTAATCACTGAATTTTTCGTACTGATCTGCGCAATGTAAAAAAAACTGGCGCCATATTTGTTATCAGCACGGTGATTTGAGCGTGCCAAATTATTAGAAAAGTGTAAGAATTTAGTGAAAAGATGAGCCGTAAAAGCAGTTTATGTGATGCTGAAAAGAAAACTATCACCTCAGAACTCTCAAAAAGTAAATCTACCCTAGAAATTTCTAAAATGATAGGGAGGTGTCATCAAAAAAATGTTCACCGCCGACCCTAGACAAATACGCAAAAGGGCAGATAACGGCAAGCCGAGGGTTATTTCACGTCGTCTCATATCACGACTTAAACGAGAGGCCACGAAGAACCCTGGACTTACCAGTCAAGAGCTTTTCAGTCGCATTAGGGATCCTACTGCGTCTAAAACTACTCGGTACTCGGTGTCGGTATCTGAGGGAAATAGCAACAACAGTCAAACCTGTATCAAAGCCTCCGTTGACGAGAAATCACATTCCAAATCGATTGAAATGGGCCGAGGACAATATGAAGATTGACTTCTCTAAAGTTTTGTCCACAGACGAAACTCGAGCAACACTTGATGGGCCAGAGGATGGTGCAAAGGCTGGGCAATGAACGGACAGAATCGCCATCAGCGTTTGAGACGCCAAGAAGGCATAATGGAGGCATAATGATCTGGGGTGATATTATTGGAAAAACATTAGTGGGCCCATGGAGAGTACCAGATGGCGTCAAAATGACTGCTGATGCATACATAGCGTTTATGGAGGAGCATCTTGAACCGTGGATGAAAAGGCAAAGACTTGCCTTCAGAAGAGCCATTATTTTTATGAAAGATAATGCTCCCTCACATGCTGCTCACAAAACTACTGAATATTTGAAACAGTTAGGCTTCGATGGAGCTCAAAAATGAAGTGGCCAACAAATTCTCCGGATTTGAACCCAATCGAAAACCCTTTGGAGCATCATGAAGCGAAGACTGTACGCCAACGGACGACAATTCAGGAGCAACGCTTAGTTGTGGGAAGCAATTCTTGACATATCTCGCGGCATTACAGCAGATGACATCCTACAATTAACAAATTCGATGGATCGTCGACTTTTTCAAGTAATTTCAAAACAGGGAAAGCACATTCCCTATTAATTTGTTTAAAACTGTGCCTTTGTTTGTATTTGTTATTATTTGTTTGATTATATTATTTATTAGCTTCTTTTGATCATAAACATTCACGTGCAATACTAATAAACGTTTTGTTTGCTCAATTCTGGGAATTTTACTAAACCTTTCTGATAACAAATATGGTGCCAGTTTGTTTACATGACGCAAATCAGTACGAAAAATTCAGTGATTGCGCAAGTCAGTGTTGCCAACGTTGTGTGAAAATTTTGTGTGAATTGATTGAACGGTTTTTGAAATACTAGAAAAAGTTATCTCGATAATAATTTGCCACGCAGTGTATATATATATATATATATATATATATATATATATATATATATATATATATATATATATATATATATATATATATATATATATATATATATATATATATATATATATATATATACACACACACACACATATATATATATATATATATATATATATATATATAGAGAGAGAGAGAGAGAGAGAGAGAGGAGAAATGCGTATTGCGTTTTCTTTCGAAAATATTATGAACGATTTACATGCTAAGTTTTGAAAGCAAATTTTAATCTTTATTATGGATTATGAAATCTTTACTATATCCTGACTTATTATAGAAATCTCAAACCCAAATTCGTGATAGATGCGTTTGAGTCTAAAAATGCCACTTGATTGTACAAGACTAGTAGGCGGTGTTCGCTGGAATGAGCCAATCCCACGAAGAAATTGGCCCTTAGGTTTTATACTCTAACTCCAGCAAAAATTTTTATATTTAATAATGTTAGAACCGCACAGTGGGGCCTTTAATTCTATTTCCATTGCCATCCAGAAATGTTGCAAAACGAAAAAAAACAGACATGGAATTTTCCCTCCATTTTTTTTTCCAAATTTCTGATAAAATTAATTTCTATTTCTCAAGTGAATCATGCAAGCCTTGAGCTCAATAATCAACAACGTTTGTGTTCGAGAAATAAATGAAATCTCTTAGAATCACACGTGACCTGCTAAAATCATGCGAATGATGCGCGCCCATTTCTGGTGGAAATGCCTTGATCCAATGCGAATGGATAAGTGATAATCAAATTATAGCGTTATCTCTGCATGTCTCGAGAGGTACTCAAAGTAGAGGCTTAGTGTTAATATGGCTATGGTGAGTTTCTAAGCGTAGATTGGATGTGAAACAAGGCGGAAAGTATGGGCCATCCGGTAAGAATCGAACTTACTTCGCGTCGCAATTGTTCTAGAGAGAAAAGCTTGTTAACCGTTACATAACAGAAATCAAAGTAAATAATAACAATAATAATAATAGTAATAATAAATAGTAAAACACCAAATCCACACCATCAACAAAGAAGATACACCCTTCAAGAAACAGCTTAATATACCTAAAATCCTACCAACAAAAAACGAAGTGTATACCATCTTTTTTTTTATTACGCCCCGAGCAAGGCGGGAAGCTACTAGGATGCAGGGGGTTGCAGAAGATTTGGTGCGAGAGCAGATAGGAGTGATAGAAGAAAGGATGAGGAAAGGTATAGTGGGTAGATCAAGGTAACTGGAGATGTCGATTGACATTACATTTGAATAGTTGGAGATTATAGCTTTCAGGGAAACAGTAATAGGGAAGGGTGTTCCACAGGCGAGAGGTGCGACGTATGAAGCTATTGGAGTAGAAAAGACGGCTACATTTAGGAGTTTCAACAGTGAAAGGGTGAGAGCGGGATACCAGCTTCATAGGGCGCTTGAATTCATGAAGTCTGGGAAAGAGTGAAAGCAGCTCATCGGAGCAATTACCATGAAAGTATTTGTAAAAAAGAGAGAGAGAGAGAGGCGACGGCGCGTCTGTGAGAGAGCGACTGTAGACGAGATGCCAGAACAGGGCCAATTATATTGCATATCCGCCTCTGGATCTTGTCAAGAACTCCGAGGTAAACAGAAGGTGCACCAGACCATATATGGCAGCAATACTCCATGCAAGGGCGAATGGTTGATTTGTATATTTGAAGTATCGATTCCGGGGAGAAAAATTTCCTGGCGCGGCACAGTGAGCCAACTTTCCTCGCGGTGGATGAAGCAATTGACTCAATGTATTTGTTCCATCTCAGGTCAGTAGTCAACGTGAGACCGAGCAGACGCAGAGAGTTGCTCTCAAGAAGTTGACTATCAGACATTCTAATGGGGGGCAGGGAAGGATCTCTATGGTGATTAATACAGAGTAGTTTAGTTTTTGAGGCGTTAAAGTTGACCAACCAATTCTTGCCCCAGTTAACAACCGATTGGAGGTCCATTTCAAGACGACTGGCCAGCAAAAAAACTGGACGGACAAAGGCGTTGCATGGCAAATACATAAACAAGAACTAAAGAAGCAGGTGTGGACCAACACAAAACACATCAGTGGCTGAGGAGCACCGTGCTGAAAACTGTGACAGAAAGCCTAATTAATTCAGCTCAGGACCAAAGCCTCACAACAAGATCCTATCACTGTCACATAATCAGGGATGTAACTAACACGAAATTCAAGGCCTGCAGAAAATATGATGAAACTCTCGACCATATTATCTCAGGATGTATGGAACTAGCAAAAAATGAATATACCCACAGACATAACAAGGTAGCGACATATGTGCACCGGAAGATATGCAAGAAGCACAAAATCGAAACCACTGAGAGATGGTATGACCACCAACCAGACATAGTTACCCAAAATAACGATATAACTATCCACTGGGATATGCCAATTCAAATTGACAGGGAAATAAAAGCCAACAGACCTGATATTATAATAAAATACAAGAAATTCAGGAAGTGTATGCTTGTTGACATAGCAGTACCATCTGAGCGAAACACCTCCATAAAATTATCGAGAAAGTGTCCAAATACAAGGACCTGGAGATAGAGATTAACAGGATGTGTTGAATGAAGACTGTACCAATAGTAATTGGATTTCTGGGCCTTGTGAGAAAAAGCAATGTTTTACTAACACTATCACAGGTAACATCAACGTACAAGTTGCTCAGAAGATCACCCTACTAGGAACATCCCATATACCAAGAAAAATGCTATCAATTAAATGACAATGCTCCTGCTGGGCCTAAGGACCATAGTTTGAACTCGGCTTATAGTTTCAATACAAATCAGGGAACATAACATACACAAATAATAATAATAATAATAATAATAATAATAATAATAATAAAAGATTGAAGTAGACTAATTGAAGGGATCCCTGGAAGTCCATGCCTCAAGGAGATACAAAAAATTGTTCTGACAAGTACAGCCCACACTTTACAAAGGGCTTTATCTATGTAATTTTTAATTTTTTTTGTCAGTGAAAAGTGTCATGATGCCATTTCTAACCTTAGGTCCTTGGGTAGGACCCGGAACAAAATGTGTAAACGACAGAAATCAAAGAAAATAATAATAATAATAATAATAAAAGATTGAAGTAGACTAATTGAAGGGATCCCTGGAAGTCCATGCCTCAAGGAGATACAAAAAATTGTTCTGACAAGTACAGCCCACACTTTACAAAGGGCTTTATCTATGTAATTTTTTAATTTTTTTTTGTCAGTGAAAAGTGTCATGATGCCATTTCTAACCTTAGGTCCTTGGGCAGGACCCGGAACGAAATGTGTAAACGACAGAAATCAAAGAAAATAATAATAATAATAATAATAATAATAAAAATTTCTTTGAACATCTATTCGGAGTAAAGTTCACCACAAACCACAAATGGAAATTATATATATGATCCAACGGTAAGGGTACTGGGAAAGTGATCTGTTTTTAGCAACGCTCCTGAAAGCACTTTATTTCTCCTGGCATGCGCCATCTTTACAAGAGTCAAATCAGACCAGCTTTGACAGAGTTCAAAAAGGTTATGTAGCTCTATTGGCCGCGATTTATTTTACACTTTAGAGTCCCTTTCCACTGACGCAATGTCTTCAGCCTATCACCATCGTATGACAATAAGTTAAATTAGCTTCGTAAAAATGCTTATATTACGACGATGCATAAAAATATTAAGTTAGGTTCGCTTTTACTGATACAATGCATAAGTAGTAGCTCGCTCACTTTACTAGAGAGTTGGTCCGTAGAATGAGATTGCCAAACATCGCGTTATGGTAAACGCGCAAAGAAAGGGCGGCCAATATAACTAAAATAAATCATAAAAAAAGGAATGAATGAACAAACATAAAAAGAATTATAAGATAAGCGTAAGAAGGAAGAAAAAAAACGAAAGAAAGAAGAATGATTTGTTTTCGGGTGAGGCGAAACATAATTGATTTCCACACAGAGATCGAATTCTGAGAATAATGGATACATGGAATCCTCAATGGCCCAAGCGTGTTTAGCACAGAATTATTGGTAAAAATGAGAAAGAAAAGACGAAGAAGAGAAAGAACTTCGCGGTTGGGGTGGACAAGGAGGAGAATCTAAAGGCAAATGAAGAGAGAAAAGAAAAAGAGAAAAGAAGAAGAAGAAGAAGAAGAAGAAGAAGAAGAAGAAGAAGAAGAAATAGGTAGGAAGGAGAAGTAGGAAAGATGAAAAAAATAAGAGGAATAAAGGAAATAAAAAAAGAAAATTAAAAAACAAGTCAAGAATAACAAATTGAAATGCAAGTTGAATACAAAGGAGACAAGAAACAAAGATAAAATAAATAAAAAAAAAAACGCAAGAAGAAATACAAAACTGTCCGCCTTTCGACGTCCGGTTTTACCAGGAAAGCAAGCTTAATGAAGGTATGCTTGTAAGTTACACTTGATTGGTCAAAATTGTTCCAATCAGGGAAGAGTTGACAGGCCGAATAGAAATTTCGCACCTTGCAGATGAAGTGAACGAAGAACAAAAAGTATGAAACCAAATCAAGAAGCTAGTATTTAAAATCACTGCCTCTCTCTCTCTCTCTCTCTCTCTCTCTCTCTCTCACACACACACACACACATACACACGCACACATACACACACACGCATATATATATATATATTATGGGGGCAGTGAAGAAGGACCTTGAAAAAGCTTTTTGGTCGATCCGAAAACGTTTCAGCACAAATTCGAGAGAAATAATGTGCGTACATGTGTCTGTAAGTGTGTGTGCGTGCGTGTGTACGTGTGCGTGTGTGCGTGTGCGTGTGTGTGAGAAAGGGTGGGGAGAGTGATATTTGCCATATATTTTATATTTAGGGATACTTGATAAAATCCAAAGAAGAATCGGTCATGTTAATGATACTGACCTGGCATCTCTTTCCCGACGCCGTAACGTAGATTTCCTGTGTATTTTCTATAAATACTTTCATAGTAACTGTTCTTTCCTCTATGATTTATGGATTTAAGCACAGTACGAGATTGGCGGCATGCTCTCATCATTTTAGGGTTTAAATGGCTAGATGAAACCGTAACAGTTCCTTCTGAGTTCGTGCTTTCCGGTCAAGTTTGATCTTCAAAAATTTAAATGCAATGCCAATCGTTAGCATCTCGTTTCTTAATTCATCTTTTATTGTTCTGTTTCCTTAGTAGCATGTTTTCCTCATAATCTCTAACACATGGTAAACCGTTGCGTCTTAGTGGCGTTATTGCCTTGCTTGGAGCGAAATGATTAAAAGAACATTTTCAGATAGATAGATAGATAGATAGATAGATAGATAGATAGATAGATAGATAGATGAAAAGTATTGATAATAATAATATTGTGACCAAAGATCACAGAAACAGAATATGCTTTGTTATTGACAGGTCAGTTCTTGCAGATTGTAATGTATCTTGGAAGATCTTCAAATAACTATCAAAATACACGGATCTTGAAGTAAAAATTTAGAAAATGTGGCATATGAGGACACCAATAATTCCAGTTGGTGTCTTCGGATTAACCGGAAAAGTTCTGATAGACTCTTTGGAGGGATTCCTGGTAACCCAAGAAATACAAAAAATTGTACTCACTGGTGCAGCTCACAAATTATGAAGATTTATGCTAAATGTCATCGAGTACTCTCCTGATTTTTTTTCCTCTTCCCGATCGTTAATAATGTTTCTGTTCCTAATTCGTTCACACCCAGTAACCCCTTGTGTCTTAGTGGTTTTACTGCCTTGCATGGGGTGAAATCGATAAAAAAGTGTAATGTGTGTGATCTTGGGGGTTTTTTTTGTTTGTTTTTTTTTTTCAAAAATGATCAGTGGAAAATGTCATTAAGCCATTTCTGACGAAATGTGTACACAACAGAAATCAAAGGAAATAATAATAATAATAACAATAATAATAATAATAATAATAATTTAAGGAGATTGAAATCGAAACCACAAAAATGTGGCACATGAGGACATCAACAATTCCACTTGTAATTGGAGCTCTAAGATTGATTGAAAAAAGCACAATAAACTCACTCAAGGGATTTCAGACATCTCATGCCTTAAAGTAATACAAAAAATCGTTCCCACGAATACAGCCCACAACTTTACAAAGGGCTTTATCTATGTAAAATATGTGTGCTTATTTTTTTTTTAATTGCTCAATTGAAAATATCATGATGCTATTTCTGACCTTAAATCTCTAGGCGAGACCCGGAAAGAAAAGAGTGCACACCAGAAATCAAAGGAATAATAATAATAATAATAATAATAAAAATTTCTTTGAACATCTCTTCGGCCTAAAGTTCACCCCAGACCTCACGTGGAACGTACGATCTAACGCCAAAGATACTGAAAAAGTCGTCAGTTCCTAGTAACGCTCCTGAAAGCAGCTTATTTCTCATGTCATGCGCCATCTTTACAAGAGTCAAATCAGACCAGCTTTGACAGAGTTCAAAAAGGTTATGTAGCTCTATTGGCCGCGATTTATTTTACACTTTAGAGTCCCTTTCCACCGACGCAATATCTTCAGCCTATCACCATCATATAATGACAGTGAGTTAAATTAGCTTCGTAAGTTAATTAGCATTTGATTGTCAAACAAGACCAGCTTTGACAGAGTTCAAAAAAGTTATGTAGTTCTATTGGCGATTACTTCTCTCAAACCTTAGAGTCCCTTTCTATTGACACAACGTCTTCAGTCTATCACAGCTCCCTCGCTACTTACATTGCAAATATTTCGACAATCTTTGCTATTTAGTGCCACCAGGTTACACTTTTAGAAGCAGTACCCGCCTTACTACATCTACAGGTCTGAATCGCCGACATTCCTTTGATCGGAAGGACGTCTCGCTCCGGAAGTATCTTTTTTTTTTTTTAACATTCTCCCGCGGGAATGATTCCCGGGCACTACAATCTTAATCTCTTCAAGTCTAGCGTCAAACGTTATCTATCCTCCATAACCTCGTAATCTTCCATCTCCTACTTCCAACTCTTAAGGTCATATCACACACCATAACCAGTAGGGTCTCTTGGGCCTTGTACTAGATGGAATTTAATAAATAATAGTTATTATTGCTTTAGTATTTGTCTATATTTCTGAGATGAGGTATTATATACACTATTTACATTATTCGGACTATTGTCCTCATCTTTGTTGCCAGAGGAGAACTTGAAGAGGGGAATTAACAAGAGATAACTGATAACCGACACCCATTAAACATGGCACGTGGAACTAGAACAGTCTACCCCAGTGAGCGAAATAAAGGGTTCAGTTCGACATTCCAACCACCTGAAGAAGGCCAGAGCGTACAACGGCCGAAACGTTATAATAAATATGTCGACAAAGATGAGGACAACAGTCCAAATGATGTAACTAGTGTATTATTGCTTTGTGTTGCGCAAGGTATATGCAAATAACAAAGGTACGCTGATGGTGTTGTATCAGTTGGCGGGCTTATATCACTATTTACGCAGAAAGAGTTCGATCCTTTCGTCTAACTCTGTTACAATGCATGTCACATTGGTGGTTTAATGTTTAGTTTCGCATACTATTCTATAGTGAGTTCGATCCTCACTGAGTGCTCAGTACTTGTGGCCTGTTTTTACAACTAATCAAATCTGATTTGGCATTATAATTTTGTCTCCGCGTAGAGTAATGCTTAACGAGCTAGTCCGGTTGTCCATAACTACTGAGTAGTGATTTCGATCCTCACCGTGTTTCTATATTTGTAGCTTTGTGCCAAACTAATTAAAAACTTAGGAAATGATTTATGCGCGCAGTGTTGAGTAACTGCTATTAAGCTAATTTAGTTAACCATTAATATTGATTAATCGATTATCAACTGGTGCTATGTAATCGTGGCCTCATGCCAAACTTTGCGCGTGACGTCAATCCAAAATAAATTTGCTTTAATTTAGATATTTATTTTATTTTTCTATTTGTTCTTTTATCGTATTCTTTGAATATTTTCTCCCCACTCCCTTCATTTCTTCCTCTCTAATGAGATTTCGGGTGTGTGTTAGGGTACTATTTTTTTACGTATTTCATTTTTTTTAATCTTTTTTATTTTGTTTTCCTGTTTGTTTAGTTTCTTTCTACCTTTTTATTCTTCGTTTTTTTTTTTTGTTTTTCGTTTTTTTTCTAAAAAGAAAACGACAATGCAAACGAAATTAGAAATTCTCTTCAGCGTTCCTTGAGGATTACCGGAAATGGAATTAACTTAGAGAATGTAGTAATTAAAGTGCGTCATATACACCGTAATTTAAATATTTGTCTTTATTTCTTTTCTTTTTATACACGCTTTTTTTTATTTTCTTTCAATTGTTTTTTTTTCCTTGCAATTCATTCTTTTCGTTTTCTCTCACTTACTAATTGTGTTATTTATTTATTTTACTGATGGTAGCAACTTTTTTCTTGCCTTCTATTTTCTTCACCGTTTTTCATTTTCCTGAAAAGTCAAAGAATATGCAAATAAGGTTAGGAATTCAGATTCAATGAAGCTTAATTAAACAACACTTATATACGATACCCGCATATTTGAAATGAATTTGAATTGCCGTATTTCCAAAAAATTCCAGTATTTAGCCAGCAGAATCTTGTCTACCATTCTGACATCATCGATTTTTTTTTTAAAATAACTAAGACGGTCAGAAGAACAACACAAAATATACAATTTGAAAAGTTTTTTTTACACTATTTCGAAAGAGCATATCAGAAAAATACATTTAAACATATCTATCTATATATCTGAGATGAGGTAGTGTAAATACACTATTTATATTGTTCGGGCTGTTGTCCTTATCTTATTGCCATATTCACGACGTTTCGGCCGTTGTACACTCTAGCCTTCTTCAGTTGATATACAGTGAAATTTCAAACCGAATCTTTTATTTAGTTCACGGGTGTAGATTGTTCTAATTCGACGTACGATGCTTGTTCTGGATATTTGTTTCAGTTAATTCCCTTTAGTAACTCAACTCTCCAAATTTCTGTTCACCTCTACTGTGGCCAGGTATTAAACTGACCAAGACAACAGTCCGAACTATATAAATATCAGGTCATCCCATAAGTTCTGTCCGAATTTTAACTTTTTGTTAAAATGAAAGGAAATTTAAAGAGTATTTTATAATGTCTAATGGACCTGAACATTATTTTTATGTTGAGATGCATTTAAACTGATCAAATTTTATTTCAGAGAACAATAAAATTAAATTGTGTTTGATTAAAACCCTGCTAACATGGAAGTACCCAAGAATCATTTGAGGCACATAATGCTTTATGAGTCCAAGAAAGGAAACTCAGCAGATGAAGCAGCTAGAAACATTCACTCAGTTTATGGAGAGGAATGTGTGAATGAAAGAACTTGCAGAAGATGGTTTAAAAAATTCAGAGGTGGAGATTTCACCCTTGAAGATGAAGATCGAACAGGACGTCCAGTTGAGTTTGATGAAAAGATTCTTGAAGCAGCCCTTGAAGAAAATCCTGCTTTATCAGTTGAGGAATTGGCAGTGGTTCTCAGTTCAAACCATACAACTGTTCATCGTCATCTTCAACAACTTGGAAAATTTCCTAAACTTAGAAAATGGGTGCCTCATGAATTGTCTGAAAACAAACTCAAATCCCGAGTTGACATCTGCTCTTCTCTCCATTCTCACCAACTTGTTTCACCTTTTTTGGATAGACTTGTGACTGGCGACGAAAAATGGATTTTTTACCGAAATGTTAAGCGTCGTAGACTGTGGCTTGGTAAAGGAGAAGGACCCCAGCCACAGACGAGAAGGGAACTTCATGGGCAAAAGGTTCAATCTGGTGGGATCGCCAAGGAATAATCGACTTTGAATTCATACCACCTAATGCAACAATTAATGCTCAAATATACTGTCAGCAATTACTATGCCTGTTATGGGAAGTAATACATTTTTTTAAATTTTTTTATTTTGTTTGTTTTCAAATTTTGTTGGTAAATTGTTGAAATGTAGTGTTATAAAATTTTGTATTTTGTTGTCTGTCAATCCTTTACTTTCCATAAACAGTGCGGCTATAGAAATCAATACGGTATAGTGACACAATCGAAACATGAAAATAAACTAACAACACCAAAAAAACCCTGATTATATGGACAAAAACTGTCCATATAATCGGGGTTGTTTTATATATATATATATATATATATATATATATATATATATATAGAGAGAGAGAGAGAGAGAGAGGGGGGGGTTGTACGCCCTCCTCCTACCAAACGGAAAAAAAGTATGAACGTTGAAAAAATGTCACACTTTTTCAAATTTATATTTTTAAAGCAATTCACCCCAAGCAAGGCGGGAGTGCCTCTAGCACGCATGGGGTTACAGAGGATTGAGAACAAGAGTAAAGAGGCATGTGTGAGGAAAGGATAAAGAGAAGGAATAACAAGAGGATCAAGGTATCAGATGTCGATTACACATGAATATTTGAAGATTATATTTATCAGGGAAAGCAAGCAAGAGGAATAGAGTTCCACAGGCGGGGAGTGCGAGAGAAAAAACTGTTTGAGTAGAAGAGGCGGTTACAGTTAACCGTTTAGACGGTGAATGGTTGGAAACCAAGATGCCAACCTAGCGGCTCGCTTAAATTCATGCAGTCTGGGAACCAGTGGAAGTAGCTCGTCGGATCAGTTGCCGTGAATATATATATAGATAGAGAGTGGGGAGAGAGATACGGTGGCGTAATGGATAACGGCTTGGATTGGGGAATTGGAGAGCAGAGTTCGAATTCCAGTCGAATCAATTACATTCACTTACGTGCTAATACCCTTGGGAAAGGTATGAATCCTCCAGCTATGGGTAAATAGCAGGACAGACTGGGTTCTATAGCCTTGGATGGCAACTGGTCTAGGAGAAGGACAACTCTGAATTCAAAACCTGCGGAGTGTTGTTTGGAGACCCTGTGCCAAGTAGTGCATCAGGTCTCTGTATTATTCGGCCCTTCAAAAAGTGTGGATAGTTCTGCACGAAACCTTCACCACTATAATCAAATCTCGTGTGGTGATGTCGGGCAGTCGGTTTCCTAGAACTGATCTGCTTGACCATCATACGTCGAATTCGACGGGAGAGTCGAGTATATATATATATATATATATATATATATGTGTGTGTGTGTGTGTGAAAAAATATAGAAAATAGGAAGGAACAGGTTAGGTAAATAATCCAAAGTTCCTTAGTATTTTAGTTATTTTTTAAAAAATAGTGCTCGATACAATAGTCGAGCATAAATATAATTATTTATTTAAAAATATGATTCAACTCGCGACATAAGAAGTCTCATGTTTCAAAACAAGAGCCGAAAACTTCAATATAATTATTTGAATTAAATTGAGTTAAAATAAGCTCTGTTCCATCTTCAAGCGAAATTTTTTGGAATAACGTATTTCTGAAATTTACGTGTTTTAATAATTGAAATCAAAATTTCCATGGTAACAGCTAGGGCGAATTGTTTAAATTGGGTAGGCGAGTGTTGGGTGTTAATAATAAGTATCAGTATAGAGTTACTTTCATAGATGTCAAGTCAGGGAAAGGTGGGGGTGTCTAAATTTGAAACGGAAGATGTATTAACCCTAGTGTGGCATGCGTGTCTATGGAGATTTATTTATTTTTTTATTTTATTTTTTTATGAAAGGTGTTTGTGCATATAAAAAAAAACTGCCGTAACATTTGTTTTTTGACGACTTCATAAAGGGTTATCTTTTTTGTAGGGTATTTAAACTATTTATTTGGGCTATGGAATATGAAATTTATTATATTGTATACTTGTTCTTAGCTAATTATTCAGACCATGAATCTGATGATTGGGCTATGGATTAATCAAGTTATTATATTGTATGCTTGTTTTTAGCTAAATAAATCCAAATATATATATATATATATATATATATATATATATATATATATATATATATATATAGAGAGAGAGAGAGAGAGAGAGAGAGAGAGATTTTAGGTCTGCGTTTGTCTGAATCTAATGAATCATCTGTTATGAAAGGTTCTGTACTTTGCCATGCTAATCAAATCAGACCTAATACAATAGTACAGACATCCCTAATTTGACATCATTTTAAAATAAAATAAAAACTCGTCATAGTCTCGATTAATCCAGATTTTCATATGGATGTCAAGCATGACACCAAACTTGTTCAGACATTTGTAAAATATCAGCTGTGCACAACTACTTTCCCAGACGAACGATTAAAAATGGCTTCGATCGAATGAAGACAGTAGGTCTTAAAGAGTACCACCCTTCTTCAAATCTCATAAGACGGGACCTTCAGAATCATAAACAAAATACTGTATAAAATTACAGAAACTCCATAACTTGAGAACTTTCAACAACTAAACAACACACACATACAACTCGAATAGAAAGTAGTGACATAATCAAAATATTTAGGTACCAGTTCATAATAAAATAGTCGAAAAATCGAATAGAGAAAGAAAAAACGAGGCATTATTGAAGATATTTCCATCATACGTCCAAACAGCCAAGCATTAATAAAAAAAGTAACGCTAGTCTACTAACCCCGTATATAAAATGCATATAAAAAATACGTTTCATTGCGTATAACTGATGCACGTTATCGTTGCTTGTTGCTGGCATGTCTTTCTATGTTCTGATTTTTTTATATTGCTGACATTTTTATTTATTGACTATTTGATATTGATATTGATATATCGTTTGATATGATATTGATATATACCGTATTTTCCGGCTTACAAGACGCACTTTTTTCCCTAAAACGTACCCCGAAAAATACGTGTGCGTCTTACAAGACGAATGTTATGCAACGCCCAGGCTCAAGTAAGCTTGGACGGTCATCTAATTGGCTTAATTGATAGGGACGTGGATTTGTATGTTGAGTCATTACACTATAATGTTAGCTATCTAATTTTGTCTTTTATTTGCTGTAACCTCAGTACTTAGTTGTTACAAGTATTTCTAAGACCTTCCTGGAGGCGAGCTACAAGCTTAAACATGGTCTGTTCACTAGCAGCAGCGGGAGCCTTTTTGGCCTTCAGTACTATGTCATTACTATAAAAACAAAATCAGACGAATGATTAATGTAAACAATACGTGGTGACAGTATGTGAGCGACGCGTGGTGAATGTGTTGTATGAGAATGACTTTTTTTCTTAGAAATTTCTTTCCAATATTAGGATGCGTCTTCCAACCCGCAGCGTTTTGTAAGCCGGCAAATACGATATATATATAATATATTTATATACTAGCAGTATAACCCGTTTTCGCCCGCTAAAACAAATATCAGTAAAAACAATTGGGTGCACATCCCCAAATGGGGGGAGGTAACAATTTGAATGGGAGTGGCCCTGAAAATAATATTATTGTAATAATTTAAACAGTTTTTATTAAAGTTTTTTTATGAAAGATGCATATACAAGAACAGATAGTAAATAGTAACACGTTGCTGAGAGGAAGGGAAGTTGTGGAGAGCCATTGTCGCCAACAAATCGGACTCAAAACCGGCACTGAAGAATTATCTATCAAACAAAAAATTCATCAAAATCGGATAAAAACTGAAAATTCATAAAAACATCCGATCACACACACACACATACACACACACATTTTGAGAATTATAGATATTGATAAATCATATACTTATCATAAAACCCAAGTTGTGTGTGTGTGTCTGTACGTTTATATATTGGATCGGATTTCCTACATTTTTCAACCGATTTCAACAAAACTTCACAGGACTACGTAAAATTACCTTGCAGTGGTTCTGACAGTGCCAAAAATTGGAAAAACACAATTGTTTTTGCACAAAATCAATTTGAAAACACGATTAAGAGGCATCGCTCTCACGAGAATGAAAGGGGGACAACTCATATCGAGTTATACTTATTATAAAACCCAGGTTGTTTGTGTGTGTGTGTTCGTTTATAGTTATTTTCCAAGCGTAGCTTAGATGCGGCACAAGGCAGAGAGTATGGGGCATCTAGTGAGGATCGAACTCACTTTTCAGTGGTAACTGATATAGCGAGACAAGCTTGCTAATCATTATACCACGCCGAGGTGCCCAGTGTGTGTTCGTTTATATATGGGATAGGATTTCCTACATTTTTCAACCGATTTCAACAAAACTTCATTTCTTTTTTTTTTTTTTTTTTGGCAGGTAGTGTTTCTTATTGTCTTGCACACATTTTTCTTTATTTTTACATTTAAATTTAAAAATTCCATTTGCAAGACAATTGTTTATAATAAAATTGAAAAATTCTATTCAATCGGTAGACTCATAACTATTGAAAACAATGTTTTTGTTTGGGTTTGACCAATTCGTAAAAAAAAAAAAAAAAAAAAACTAATTAAGACATGCGTGTCCGTCAACCTTAAACGATAATCTTTGTCAATTTTATTTTTCAGTCTTTATGATGGTCAATACTTGATCTATCTATTACTGTTATATCCCCGAGCAACGCCGGGCTCTACTACTAGTATATGATATAATATATATTATTTGATATGATATTGATATCAATTGATATTGATATTAATATATTATTGATACTGATTATTTATATTTATATTGATGGCATGTCTTTTAGCGTTTCGATTTATAACTACAGCAATTCATATCTGCTTCGAACATATATTTCCTTCATTTTAATTTTATTCAACTCCCTAAAGATTTAGACAGCCTAGATTTTGCATATTTTTGGCTTGTTAGGCTTGCAGAAGGTGATTCTCAGTTTGGTAAAGAAAACAGATAAATTCAATAGACATAGAATGTTTATCATAAAGAAAACCCTGTAAAACAATAATTCCAACTTAATTAAACTATATATATATATATATATATATATATATATATATATATATATATATATATATACAGTGTATCACAAAAGTGAGTACACCCCTCACATTTCTTCAAATATTTAAGTATATCTCTTCATGGGACAACACTGACAAAATGACACTTTGACACAATGAAAAGTAGCCTGTCTGCAGCATATATAACAGAGTTAATTTATTTTTCCCTCAAAATAACTCAAAAATATAGCCATTAAAAGCTAAATCCCTGTCAACAAAAGTGAGTACACCCCTTAGGAAAAGTTGTCAATATTAACATACAACATGTCAACTGTCAATATTTTGTGTGGCCACCATCATTATCCAAAACTGCCTTTACTCTCCTGGGCATGGAGTTTACCAGAGCTTCACAGGTAGTCACTGGAATGCTCTTCCACTCCTCAATGACGACGTCGCGGAGCTGGTGGATATTTGAGACTCTGCGCACCTCCACCTTCTGCTTGAGGATGGCCCAAAGATGTTCTATTGGGTTCAAGTCTGGAGACATGCTTGACCAGTCCATCACCTTTACCCTCAGCCTCTTCAGTAAAGCAGTGGTTGTCTTGGATGTGTGTTTGGGGTCATTGTCATGCTGGAACACTGCTCTGCGACCCAGAGGGGATCATGCTCTGCTGCAATATTTAACAGTACATGATGGAGTTCATATTTCCCTCAATGAAATGTAACTCTCCAATACCTGCAGCACTCATGCAGCCCCAGACCATGACATTCCCACTACCATGCTTGACTGTAGGCATGACACACTTATCTTTGTACTTCTCACCTGGTCGCCGCCACACATGCTTAAGGCCATCAGAACCAAACAAATTAAATTTCGTCTCATCAGACCATAGGACATGGTTCCAGTAATCTATGGGCTTTGTTGACATGTCTTCAGCAAACTGTTTGCGGGGTTTCTTGTGTATTGCCTTCAGAAGAGGCTTCCTCCTGGGGTGACAGCCATGCACACCAATTTGATGTAGTGTGCAGCGTATGGTCTGAACACTAACAGGCTGAATCCCAATCTCTTTAATCTCTGCAGCAATGCTAACAGCACTCCTACGCCGATCTTTCAAAGAAAGCATTTGGATGTGACAGCTCAGCACGTGCGCTCACCTTCTTTGGACGACCTACCCGAGGCCTGTTCTGTGTGGACCCTGCTCTTTTAAAATGCTGGATGATCTTAGCCACTGTGCTGCAGCTCAGTTTCAGGGTGTTGGCAATCTTCTTGTAGCCTTGGCCATCTTTATGTAGTGCAACAATACGTTTTTAAGATCCTCAGAGAGTTCTTTGCCATGTGGTGCCATGTTGGAATTTTCAGTGACCGGTAAGAGAGATTGTTAGAGCTGCACTACAAATTTGAATACACCTGCTCCCCATGAACACATGGGTATATTTACACTAATGAGTCACATGACATTTTGGAGGAAAAATGAAAAGCAGTACTCAATTTAGACATTTAGAGGTGTAGTTTCTTAGGGGTGGACTCACTTTTGTTGCCAGGGATTTTGCTTTTAATGGCTATATTTTGAGTTATTTTGAGGGGAAAAGAAATTAACTCTGTTATATATGCTGCAGACAGACTACTTTCCATTGTGTCAAAAGGTATTTTTTTCAGTGCTGTCCCATGAAGAGATAAACTTAAATATTTGAAGAAATGTGAGGGGTGTACTCACTTTTGTGATACACTGTATATATAAAGACATTTTTATGTTTATACATTCATTATACTGTTTTTAAACTATAATCTTCCATGAATCTCTCACGTACATTAATATCTGCTCAATGCGTATCCAAATGTAAACAAATGACGTCACACGTTATAAAATGGACAAAGTCCGACAATTATTTTAAGACATTTTTTTTATGTTTATACATTATTTTTATAGATACAAGTATTTAAGTAAATGCTCTGTTTATAATAAACAGTATTAAACAAAATGTCCGAGAAATTTTCATAGAAAATATTCGTCCTCCGATAGGATTCGAACATATATCCTATATGGAACCGTCATTTAGCTTGACGTGCCTTTAACCGATTTGGCCAAAGAGGAGCGTTTGGTTAGCAAAGTCGAATTTACTGTATTTGAACTTCAATTTTCTATGAACCTCTCACGTACATTCATATCTGCTCATGGCGTATCAAATGTAAACAAATGACGGGGGACGAATATTTTCTCGGACATTCAGATCGGTAAATGTTGTTAATACTGTTTATTATAAAACAGTATTTATTTAAATATTTGTGTCTATAAAAAGAATGTATAAACATAAAAATGTCTTAAAATAATTGTCGGACTTTGTCCATTTATATATATATATATATATATATATATATATATATATATATATATATATATATGCATTTCATAATATTTGACGTCATATATATATATATATATATATATATATATTATATTGTATTTGTGTGTATGTGGCGATTTTTTTCAGATGAGGTATTTTAACTAATTTTTCTTGTCATATTCCCGAGGTTTTGATCGTTGAAAAAAGCCGTAGCCTACAATGCCCGAAATGTCGTCAATATGACGAAATTTTAAAATGTTTTTGTTTTAATCTCCGATAATTATATATATATATATATATATATATATATATATATATATATATATATATATTTGTGTGTGTGTGGTTAACAATGATCCATCACTGTATCAACAGAGGTGCCAACTGTTCTTGGTTTTTCTCAGACAACACTATCAAGTTCATGTCATGAATATATGAATCACTGTCATATTTCAGCGTCTAATCTAAATTGTCGGCGCCCACAGGTGGTGCAAGAACAACAATTGATAAGGATTGTAACACGAAAGAAGAGAAATATTGCATGAAATCACATCCCAATTCATCGCTGCTGCCGGCTAACCCATCAGTTAACTCCCTGTAATATATGCATTGCATTCAAACGGCTTTCGTAATCATCGACTAACAAGATGACCATTATTGACACAACTGTCATCAGATAAAGCGACTTGGAGAGGGCTTGGTTAAATGGGAGGCTGTTTACAGCATTTTCAGTTAGACGTTACAGTTTGTGCGTGAAAGAGACTTGATGAGGCTATGCATCCAGCTTGTTGTATAAGGCTGTGGTGGTTCTATAGTTGTGAAAATTTTCTTCTGTCATTGATCACCACGTCCACCAGTGAATCCTGGGTAAGAGTTGACTGATAAAGCATCTAGATTTTTGACAGACAATTTGCCTCCATTTATAGGTGTGTTTCAATAACGCAACCAAGCCCTGAATTCACTAAATGTCCTGTAGCTACATCCGACTTCATTATGGTCAGCCATGGAATAGATATACCATAAGGATAACAGCATTCTGTGGAGCTCACACAGCATCGTATAACCGTTTTTATTTAAGGGAACTTGAATGGCGTACATTACATTCAGTTATAAATAATTTCCGATTTGCTTTTCAAAACACTTCTTTTTTTAAAAAAAAGTACAATTACGTTTATAACGGAAAAATTGTCCAAATCGTATAAATATCCATCTAACAAGATGAGTTTCGTTTTTAAATTTTTTTTTAGCCATCTTGACACCATTTGTCGTAAGAATCGCTAAAAACCAGTTTGAGTTATTCAGTTAGAAAGAGAACAGGTTAAAATCGTTTTGTGTCAACCCAACTATGTCTTCCCAGCTGAGCAATGGTGAGAGGAAAATGTTCATTTAGGCTTTCAGTAATGGTACGAACATTCATACTCTGGCTTCTATCTTCAAAGAGCCATCAAGAAAATGGTGAATAAGTCTTTTTTTAAAGAGAACGAGGTAGAGTGGAAAACTGGATCAAGAAATTACAACAGCAAGAGGGGGGTCAACATTTCAACTTAGAGCTAAATACATTATTATTGTTCAAAGTAGAGTTCAATAGTCTTAAAAAAAACCTCAGAGAATTTCAGTAAGATATCTTTAATCATTTCTCGGATACAACGGCTCAGGGCTTAATCTAACAATTGAACGATTTTGCTGTTACACGATTTGAACAATGTTGCTGTTACACCTAGTATTTAACTTGATTTTCATTGACTCATTTTCCCTTATCGGTCGGCTGTTCGATAATATTTGAGCAAAATTCCATAGGATTTAATATGAAAAATGTTCCTACGAATTCTAGAATCTCATTTTCCCTATTCGCAAAAGGAAATAATTGGTTAGCGCAAGTTCAGGTGAATGTAGCTGATATGATAGAACAGCTCTTTTTTTTGTTTTGTTTTCTAAAAGTCTTTTCCGGCGTTATTTGTGTTCTATGACAGCTTGCGGACACACTTTTTGATACTGACGAGCACAGGGCACTTTCCAACTCAGCTTCATAACACGTTGCACCTTCTGAACGTATGCATTCAAAGAACTCTACATGAATAATACTCAGATGATCACCAGGACACGCAGAATATTGATTTTTTCCCATTAAGCTCAGCTTTTGGGGTCGGTTGTATAAATTTGTCAATCTATTGCATTTGCCTTGAACGTTGTCTTATGTAAACCATTTTCCATTATGTGCTATGATACATTTAAGCAACTGTCAGTTAGAATGACACATCTGTCATTACAATTGATTCCCGAAAACGAAAATAATTTAGGATTTAATATTACCAGATAGCTTCCAGTAATATATATATATATATATATATATATATATATATATGAGGTGTTACACATTATGAAATGGACAATGTCGGACAATTATTTTAAGACATTTTTATGTTTATTCATTCTTTTTATAGATACAAATATTTAAGTAAATGCTCTGTTTATAATAAACTATTAAACAACATTTACCGGCCTGAATGTCCAAGAAATTTTCATAGAAAATATTCATACTCCGACAGGAATCGAACCTGTATCCTATACGGAACCGTCATATAGCCTGACGTGCCGATTGAACCACAGAGGATCGTTCGAGTAGCAAGGTCGATTTTACTGCTTTTAAACTATAATCTTCCATTAATCTCTCACGTACATTCATATCTGCTCAATGCGTATCCAAATGTAAACAAATGACGTCACAACTTATGAAATGGACAAAGTTCGAGAGTTATTTTAAGACATTTTTTTATGTTTATACATTATTTTTATAGATACAAACACTTAAGCAAATGCTCTGTTTATAATAAACAGTATTAATAACATTCACCGGCCTGAATGTCCGAGAAATTTTCAAAGAAAAAATTCGCCCTCCGACAGGAATCGAAACTGTATCCTATATGGAACGCGTCATATAGCCTGACGTGTCTTAACCAATTGAGCCACAGAGCATCGTTCGAGTAACAAGTTGGATTTTACTGATTTTAAAATAATTGTCGGACTTTGTCCATTTCATAATGTGTGACGTGATTTGTTTACATTTGGATACGCATTGAGCAGATATGAATGTACGTGCGAGATTCATGGAAGATTCTAGTTTAAAGAGACAAGGGGAGAGGTGAAAAAAATTAAGTTTTTTTTTGTTTTTTTTTTTAAATAGTTTTTCTTAATTCCGACAATTTTTTTTGACAAAACGTCGGGAGAAAAGTAACTTCAAATTTCTCTTTTTAATCGAGACGATACTTTTGTACCTGACTGTTTGAGTAATAAAATGTTCCCTGTGTTTGAACAATACTATTTACATGGTGTGGCATAAAAAATGTCTTCATATATATATATATATATATATATATATATATATATATATATATTCAGTGGAAGACCTACATTGACGTTTTGAATTGTTTGATTATTAATGTATTTCTGTATGTATGCACATGACTACTGTTATTTACATGAGTGAACCAATGTGAAAAGCTATCGATCATTTGCCTCATATTTAGGACTTTATTGTATAAATACGTTCTGTCCCATCAGCAATTATTCCTAACATTGTAACAATAAAATTAATTATTTTGAAATCATATTGATAAACGTTTTCAAGACAGCAAATTCAGAACTTATAAAAAAGTTACATAATTTTTATTAGACATTATTTATTTTATTACATTTAATAACAATGATTTTTTTTTCGTATTTTCTGTTTTTTGTGGTATATTTCATTCAATTATTTATTTATTTTTCTACTTTTGATACAGAGTAGTGTCTTTATAAATATTTTCTCAATATACATTAACTGGGGAAGCTTGAATAAAAATGGAGTCAAAAAGCATGGAATTAATAAAAAGAGTTGCCTTGATTAGCTCGGGGGAGTCGTAAAATATCCTCGCCAAAATAAATAGGTAAATAAAATAAACTTCCCCATATTTTTTATTAAGAACCTGAGAGAATACATCTGTTTCTAAATGCTAAGTCATTAAAATTTTTTGTGCAGTATGCATTGTTGTTAACAAAAGAGACACTATATGTTGGGGACGTCAAAAGTACAGAAACGTACGTATTTTAAAAGCGCAGCAAAATCAACGGACAATGTGGCACTTAAGTTTCTAGAAAATAGTCAAAGACAAAGGAAAATGTCCTTAGAAACAAAGAAAAGAACCGCACTACTACATAATATCGATCCTAATCTATGGTAGCGGATTCTGACAGTTTCCACACAAATAATAAAGAGAATTGGAGATATAGTTCTAGCAATAAATGTTGAGAATGCCGTGTGAGTAACGAAGACTTATAAGGAATATAGGAACTACATGGAAACAGCCAGAAATGGATAATTGAAATATCTGGAACACGTTATGACGAAAACAGGTCAGCAAATCTAATACACCCACAATATCTACGACAAAAGAAGCAGCAGTAAATAGTGAATAACCTAGGAAATGAGTTTGAGTGAAGACAACGAGAGGAGTTAAAGGATCAGAATTCTACATCGAATAAGAAAAGACAAGAAGTTGTGGAGAGGCATGATTGTCCACACCGTGAAAATACACGTGTACAGCTTATCCTATGCATTCATTTATGAAGTTGTTTAAAATTGTTTATTAATCATTTTGAGACTTTGTTACCAATCATTCTTATTCGAAGTCCTGACAAGTGGGAAATCACGAAAATCTGAGTCGAGTATTTTGAACTAATATCACTTCTGATTTAATAACACACACAGACACACACACGTACACACGTATGTATCTCTATCTATAAAAGGCAGGATGTGTGTGTGTAACGAATGCAGGGCTGCAATTTTCGACGGATTTGCATCAAAATTTACATGCACATGCTCCAAGTTATCGGGAAGGCCAAGACCGACTTTGCATTTCCCAACTCCCATCGATAGTGGAAATCATCGATTTTTTCATGCTTCTACGGCAGTTTTCATGTAGCTTGCGGTCATTTTCTACTGGCCAGAGTGAGAGCCTATGGCTGGCTGCCACGAATAGGCAGGAAGATTCTATTGGCCAGCGTGAGAGCCAACAGATGACTGACACGAATGTTAATTAGCATGCTAGCATGCAAAAAAAATCGATAGCTGCATTCGTCACAATTTAAATTTACATGGCACTTTACTCCAATTGACTCATTCGCTTGCTTAAACTCAACGTTGATTCTGATTCCGCAGAACTGGTTTGGGTATGAAAAATTAATTGTTGTTAACATTCTTTTTTCATTCGGTTTTTCCAGTTACGAGTCCTTTTTTAAAGCTGATCATTTTGTGTTCATTTTGCTTAGTTCTTTTTTCGTAACAGGTGAGATAGGCAAGAAGTAAGGCATGTAGCAACATCAGCACGGCAAAGGGCACTCCTTTAAAGGCAAGGAAGGGCAAAAATATTTTAAGTCAAGTGATAGCGATTGCTGTATGAGTCGTACGATTTTGAATCAAGCACGGGCAACGCCGGGTCATGCTAGTAGTATATATATATATATATATATATATATATATATATATATATATATATATATATATACCTTTCTTTCATCGCCAGTGTTCGTTCGCTGAATGAATTGAGTGCTCGAAAGAAATTGCTACGTTCTGCAGTCTGTTTCTATTTCTATCTATCTATCTATCTATCTATCTATATATATATATATATATATATATATATATATATATATATATATATATTGAACAATAAGAAAATAATAAATTAAAATCTTTAGACACACTGGGTTGTAGATTAATATTCTTTCGTTTTTTTTTATTATTATTCCATTTAGATTCCTCGACTAGTTTCGACCGAAATGACCATCATCGGGAGGAGAAATATTTCTGCTTGCTGGTAGCAGTGAACTACAGAAATGAATCATATATATATATATATATATATATATATGTGTGTGTGTGTCTGTGTCTATGTGTCTGTGTGTGCGTGCTCGCGTCTGTGTGTGTGCCTGCAGTCTATTCCTGTCTATCTATCTATTTATCTATCTATCTATCTATCTATCTATCTCAACAATACAGCTCCACATCAGGAAAAATGGCAATTCCGAAAATTTCTGGACTCATGTTTTTATTCTTCCTTTTCATTCCAAATTAATGTTTTTATTCGAGGAATTAACAAAACGTTCACGTTCTATTCAACTGGCTGTTTTGAAAACAACAGCTTCATCTTCAAACTTGAAGCTTAAAATTATTTTAAATATATTTGACTACAAATACCACAGTTGATCTGTTTTTATGTATTTAAAAAAATATATATAAAAAAAAACTAACAGAGAGAGAGAGAGACTAATTATTGATTCAAATATAGCCTGAGGATTTTTCATTTGAATAAACTGAATTATTTAATTAGGTTTGATGCAAATGAAACACCGTAAAGACGCGATTTTGACAGCAAATCACACGAAATAATTCCCTAAAACGCAATTGATATGCGCGCATGCGTACACACAAACAAGCACACACACACACACACATATACATACATAAAGACCCTCTCGTTTTCTTAGCACACCCGTCTGCTGTGTGTGTTTTATCAACCCTAAACCCTGTGGTCTGTGTTGCCAATATGCTGAGCAGACCTTGGTTACAGTTTCCGGGTAAGAGCGCATAGTCTGTTTGATCGGCAGTTTGAACAACGCTTCTACTCGCGACCGTGTAACCCTCGATCACGATGAATTACGACTTCGCGCTAGCGCAACTATAACCCCCCCACCACCACCACTAAAAAGGGTATTGTCTACCCAATTTCTCTCACAGGGCTTGGGTCAACCCGCTGTATGGTTTTCAGTTACATTCCAAGGGTTCCGAAAGCTAGCCATGGTGAGATTCTAACTCTGGTCTCACATATTCGAATGTCAGCCTTCTAACCACTCGGCCTGCACCCACTCGTCCACCCTAACCTTGACATCAACTGTAATGGCTTCCGTCTCGTTTGGGCTCCTACGGCCACAAAGATGATTCTTGAGACCAGCATCCGATTTTACTTAACTATTAAATCGAATACATATATACAGAGATACAGTATATCCTAGAGAATTAATAGATTCTTATTTATAATACTTATTTATAATATTTCTTATATCACTAATATTCCTAATTAAAATTTTTCGAAAAATGCAGGTCGATAGACAATTATATTACTCTGTTTGAAAACCAAAGATGTCTACTAAAACACTTGTATCCACAAAATGTAATGTTTACAGCAATAAGAAATACATATATATCCTATTATAATTGTGCAAGTCATTCACTTCGTTAGTTAGCACGACCGCTACATCCTGTTAACACCTCATGAATAATAGACTATTCCACATTTTAATCGCGTGGAAAGAGTGGAAAAGTCATTACTTGCTTACGGTGATAAAATGGAAAGAAAGAAAGAAAGAAAGAAAGAAAGAAAGAAAGAAAGAAAGAAAGAAAGAAAGAAAAGAAGAACAATAGAGGCAATACAGGTAAAATCGCTTGTAGAGAACAAAAAACGAAGAAAGAAAGAACAATACAGGCAAAATCGATTGTAGCGAACAAAAACGAAAGAAAGAAAGAAAGAAAGAAAGAAAGAAAGAAAGAAAGAAAGAAAGAAAGAAAGAAAAAAAGAATAATACAGGCAAAATCGCTTGTAGAAAACAAAAAAGAAAGAAAGGAAGAACCATACAGGCAAAATCGCTTGTAGAGAAGAAAAAAGAAAGAAAGAAAGAAAGAAAGAAAAAAAGAATAATACAGGCAAAATCGCTTGTAGAAAACAAAAAAGAAAGAAAGGAAGAACCATGCAGGCAAAATCGCTTGTAGAGAAGAAAAAAGAAAGAAAGAAAGAAAGAAAGAAAGAAAGAAAGAAAGAAAGAACAATACAGCTAAAATCGCTTGTAAAGAACAAAAATGAAAGAAAGAAAGAAAAAACAATACAGGCAAACTCGCTTGTAGGGAATAAAAAATAAATAAAGAAGAAAGAAATTAGGAAGGAAGAAAGAAATTATACTGGAGGAAAGAAAGAAAGAAAGAAAGAAAGAAAGAAGGAAAGAAAGAAAGAAAGAAAGAACAATACAGGCAAAATCGCTTGTAGAGAACAAAAATAGATAAAGAAGAAAGAAAGAACTTAGGAAGGAAGAAAGAAATTATAAAGAAAGAAAGAAAGAAAGAAAGAAAGAAAGGAAAAAATAAAGAAAGGAAGAACAGTACAGATAAAATCGCTTGTAAAGAACAAAAAAAGAAAGAAAGAACAAGACAGGCAAAATCACTTGTAGAGAACAAAAACGAAAGAAAGAAAGAAAGAAAGAAAGAAAGAAAGAAAGAACAATACAGGCGAAATCGCTTGTAGAGAACAAAAAATAAAGAAAGAAAGAAAGAAAGAAAGAAAGAAAGAAATTAGGAAGGAAGAAAGAAATTATAAAGAAGGACAGAAAGAAAGAAAGAAAGAAAGAAAGAAAGAAAGAAAGAAAGAAAGAAAGAACAATACAGGTAAAATCGCTTGTAGAGAACAAAAAAGAAAGAAACAAAGAAAGAAAGAAATAAAGAAACAAACAAACAAACAAATAAACAAACAAACAAACAAACAAAAAATTAGGAAGGAAGAAAGAAATTATAAAGAAGGAAAGAAGGAAGGAAGGGAGAAAGAAAAAGAAGGAAGAAAAGAAAGAAGGAGGCTAAAAGGAAGGAAGGAAGAACCACTGAACAATACAAGCAAATCACTTGTAAAATCCAAAAAATAAATGAAAAAGCAAAAATTTTTTAGCTAATCTAAAAAGTAATTTCGAAGAAAATCACTCGCATGGCCGTCACTCATTGCAATGATCCTGATATTGACAAAAACATCTTACCTATTAGAGGTTGCGAAACTCAACTTTGAAATTACAAACAGAAAAATACATCCCCGTTACCAAGATTAAACCTTGCTCACATGACCATACGGTGAACCTATTTGAATGAATGAAACAGGTTCAAAATTGTACAACCGAAACCATCTCATATCTGGGCGTTCTACCATCGACCTAATTAAATTTAGATATAGATTTCATAGGATATGGAAATATCAACGATGTAACATATGACAACATGATAACCTTCGACATGCAGGAAAATGGTGTGAACACAAACTATAACAATTGCTACAAGGTGAAGATGTTATCAACCGCTCGGACTTCTCAATAAAAACCAACTGCAATCAGAGGTTGACAATGGAGCCCAGAGTCTACATATAAGCTCTAGCATCGACCCTTGTGAGAAAAAAAATAGATAAGCTTAAGGTGTCCCACATTGCACATAAACAAAATATCCTCAAAAATGACTGAACTTTTTATACATAACAACGCGGAATTCAGTGGGTTTGTTGCCCAGTCATCTGTTATTCCTTCTGTTTAGTTTTCTGATTTAAGATAAATTCCTTTTCTTCTGAGAAAAACCATATGTTGGGCAATTCAGGAATCTTGGCCAGTGGTTTGAAAAGATCGAGTAGTACTAGACATGAAGCATTCTCTCCTCATGATTTAGGATTTATATCTGATGTCTTCGTTCATCACACGTCTGATTGTTGACTCAAGTAGCTTGGAATTGTTTACGTAGCGTTTTCAAAATTTCAGGTAGTACTAGACATGAAGCATTCTCTCCTCATGATTTAGGATTTGTATCTAATGTCTTCGTTCACCACACGTCTGATTAGCGTTTTGAAAATTTTGACTCAGGATTAGCTTGTCTGAATTGTTTACGTAGCGTTTTCAAAATTTCAGGTAGTACTAGACATGAATCATTCTCTCCTCATGATTTAGGATTTGTATCTGATGTCTTCGTTCATCACACGTCTGACCGATGAAATTTTTTTTTCTTTTAGCCACTGAAGTGAGATTCTTGCCAGAGACCTGGTTTTCTCATATTAAATTTTGGCGATGTTTACGAAGTATGTAATATTAAAAACTGTCTGAATGGTGGTTAAATGAATGACATATACATACCTTTCATCTCCTGCGTTAGAGTCAAAGCTTCCCTGGTGAGACAGACAAAAGACAGATGAGATTTTTATTTAACGTTGGTCACTTGACGGCTTTCTAATGATATGTTCTCAAATACCTAACGCACTTTATATAATAATAAAAGAGATTTAAAAAAAAATCAATGTTATTTTATATACATGTCTATCCAGTTTCAATAAAGAATATCAGCAAAAGACTTTGGAATATTTTAAAATTACCCGGAAACAGAATTTCCAAGAATATTGATGAAGGCAGTGCAGATAACTGGCAAATTTGAAATTTCTTTTGTGATAAAAAAAAAGCGAAATATATTTTATTTCAATTTTTGATAACGAATCAGTGATGTTCTCTCAAAGAATCTTTAACGGAAAAAAGATAAGGCTGATTCCAAGATAAAAAGCACAGCTTCCTTTCAATAACTTCAATATCTTTTTCTTGAATCTGCAAATTCCCTGTGGATTATAATGCCAGAGCTGAACCAGGTTCGTCCTGGGTATGACGATAAACTACATCCGGCAGCAAGGCCTCTAATCGGGAGATTTTGAGAAGAGTGGAACTAACTCTTAATTGCTGTTGTTCCGAGGTTCACCCTGACCAGCGGTGATAACATCTGTTAGGGTTCCAGCTATGGTCAAATAGTTAACTGCGTTCAAAACACTACAAAATATAAAAATGAATTTTTATAGTAAAAATACCAGCAATACATTTGTGAAAAAATATACCAGTAATATATTTGACACTCGACAAAAAACCCTCTTTGCAAAAATACGTCAATGAAACCTGATCTAAAAATTGGTTTCTTACAAAGAAACCAAACCAAACCAACCCGAACCACGCTAACTGCCTCTGTTGAAAAAAGGAAGTTTTACAAAATGGAGTTGCTTGCCCTCAAGCCAAATGGTTTTGAATTCTGAGTTATCATTCTTCTAACTTGTTTGCCAACTATGGAGAAGAAGTCTAGTCCGCCCTGATATTTAACACTTAGTTATGGAATAAGATATTGAATTATTGATTATATAGGGTATCTGTGCGAAATTGAATACAACAACCTCGCCCAGACTTTGAAACTTTGCATGTCGACCCCAGTTTCCCTGCTAATGTATGCAACGCATGCACTTGATACAAACTATTAAATAATAGGGTAGCAGAACTAGTCTATGCGGAGAATGCGAGATTTATCAGCGCCGGAAGTGGAATCGGCGAGCCGAGTTCAAATCCCGACCGAGGCAGTTGCGTTCATATTCATCTTTGGAAAACCTATAAATCCTTATTTTCTGTCCAACATATAAATGGCGGGCTCATGTCGAATGTCGAATCTCTCGCCTTCGTTGAAAACAAGTCCAAGAGAAGCAAAACAAAGGACATGAAATTATGGAGAACCGTGATCGCCATCGTCATGAAGAGACACGGTACACAGAAAAAAGAAGAAACAAGATTTTTAACCTATATTCTGGCGTTCTAACATTAGAAAAGACAAGGAAAACCATTCCTCCATATTTCCCTATAAGGCATAGTAATTCACAGGAAAGTAAATTCACAAAAAAAAAAAAAAGGTACCTGGAGATCTTTGATCCTCCACGTCCGGAATTGTCATGGGATTTTTAAGGAAAAATAGTAGACTTAAGGGTTTTAATAGCAACGCACATAATGGACTTATTTATTAGATAACGCGTTGTTATTTTGCCAACCCTTCAATTGTATCTTCTTTGTTTTTTTAGGCATTTCACCCCAAGCAAGGCGGGAGTGTCACTAGCACGGAAGAGGTTATAGAGAGTGTGAGCAACAGTAAAGAGTAAAGAGGGGTGTTCGAAGAAATGATATAGAGGAGGACGAGGATCACGATCAAGGAATCAGAAGATATCGATTGACATTACATTTCAATATTTGAAGATTATAGCTCTCAGGGAAGCAAGAGGAATGTAGTTCCACTGTCGAGAGCTGCGAGAGAAGATGTTGGTGTAGTAGAGGCGGTTACATTTAACTATTTCGACAGTGAAAGGGTGGGATCAAGATGTCATGCTAGTAGCACGCTTAAATTCATGCATCTTATGAATAACTAGCAGCATGGCCCGGCGTTGCCTGTGCTTGATTCAAAAATCGTACGACTCATACAGCAATCGGTATAAACTTGACTTAAAATATTTTTGCCCTTCCTTGCCTTTAAAGGAGTGCCCTTTGCCGTGCTGATGTTGCTACATGCCTTACTTCTTGCCTATTTCACACTGTGAATTTTTTGTAAGCTCTATAGTAAACATTAAATCTGTTACGAAAAAAGAACTAAACAAAATGAACACAAAACGATCAGCTTTAAAAAAGGACTTGTAACTGGAAAAACCGAATGAAAAAGAATGTTAACAACAAATACTTTTTCACACCCAACCCAGTTCTGCGGAATCAGAATCAACGTTGAGTTTAAGCAAGCGAATGAGCCAATTGGAGTAAAGTGCCATGCAGATTTAAATTTTTCCCACTTGTGACGAATGCAGCTATCGATTTTTTTTTTTTTGCATGCTAGCATGCTAGTTAACATTCGTGGCAGCCAGCTATTGGCTCTCACTCTGGCCAGTAGAATATGGCCGCAAGCTACATGAAAACTGCCGTAGAAGCTTGAAAAAATCGGTTATTTCCACTATCGATGGGAGTTGGGAAATGCAACGTCGGTCTTGGCCTTCCTGCTAACTTGAAGCATGTGCATGTAAATTTTGGTGCGAATCCGTCGAAATTTGCGGCCGTGCATTCGTTACACACACACACACACACACCACACACATTCTGCCTTTTATAGAGATGGCGACATTTTATTTGACTTTCTTAACTAGTGACTTCTTCATAAGACTCCCAGATCTTTGGATATCTACTATTGATGCATAGGGGGAGTGTAGCGATACACAGTGAAGCTTACTGACATACCTGGGACTGGAAGAATGAGTCTCTAATTAGGTATGACCTCAAAAACCTTGGAGACGATGCTTATCCATCTACGTTCAGTCTTGATGAAAATATTTCTCTCTGGTTCGAAGGTGGGCTGGGAGCTGTAATGTATGACATTTTGTAATTGTGATGGATGGAGGAGTTCAAGCCCCATAGAAACATTTGTTTCGACAGCTATCTCTTCACTTTCCTAATTTTCTAGAGTTGCCATTTCATGTTGCTGTTGAATCAAATAAATGACAATGTTTCCTCTGTTTTTCGTCATCCGTGGTTTATTCGTCAACGGGTCACTTTTCGGTCAAGTCGCTTTTTCCGCATCCTGCCAGAAGTGTCACCGAATATGCAGCAACTAAAACCCAACGAGGTATGAGTCCAAATGAAAACGCTACAAGATATAGGTTTCCGTTGTACGCTTCTCAATTAGCAACGGCTCTACTTATTTACACTAAACTGACTGACTTTTCTTCAAGTAGTCATGACCAGCTTCCTCAGAATTAAACTTGCCCCAGTGTTTCATCGATTGTTTTTTTTAAAGGATCGCCTTATTTCCATGTTCTTCAATTATTTCCCCATCTGACTCAATTATTGTTGACACTTTTTTGTTCTTCATTCAAAATTCTCGCGCATAATTTTTCACAATGAAAACCTAATTAGCAGGTACAAGGCTTTACTGCAAGAAGCAAGCAGAAACGCAACTCTTCAAATGTCCGCCTACATAGCTCGATTACGTGCCTATTTTCATATTTTAATATTCTGTGTATTCACTGACACAAGCAAAGGTAATCAACATCATGTTACTTTTTTTATTTCATTATTGTTAGATAATATCATTTAATCAGTTTATCGTATGTGGAAATTTTTTAATGTGATGCCAAAAAAATGGGAATTTTCTATCGGAAGTTTTATTGATGGATGGAATATGATTAGCAAAGAAAAAAATACTAAATATCAGTTCATGTTTTTAACGAACCGTTGATTTTCATCAGTTAAAAATCGTCATATACCACAACCTTACGTCATCCTCATTATATTTTTCATCATATTCGACATTTTTTTAACAAAAAAAAAAAAAGATCCATTTTATCAGTTGAAAGTAGAAGCACGAATATGTATGGAGCAAAAATTTAATGTGAGCAGGCGAAACTGTTGAGAACATACCACCTAAAAGAGAAACAGAAACGAACTTATTCAAAATTAAATTTTGTTTATGAAAGTGTATTTGTCTTTTTTTGTTTAACTTTTTTCTTAGGAATATATTCTAGTCACACTGAGGAGCTGTGATACAGTGAAACAGTATCGTCTGCGAATGACATAATTTAGCTCTTGAAAATATATTTTCTATTGAGCACTGCTGAATGACAAACTAATTCTAAAAACGACGGTCACCTGCGTAAATGTGAAGCTTTTCAGTAAAATGAATGAAGCACTTTGGCTGCTTGCTATTTGTTTACGCTTGTAAAAACAATACGCTAGAGTTGGTGATTTGTTCCGTCAACTGAAGATGGCTCAGTGGTAGAAGGTCTGACTAACACCAAATCTGTTGAGTTTCGATCCGGCTGTAATAAGATGGATGTCTCGCCATTTAAAGCATTAACCTTTGCATTAGTTTTGTGTGAATAATTCATGTATTTGTAAATTGATTGCACGTTTATCGTATATATATATATATATATATATATATATATATATATATATATATATATATATATATATATATATATATATATATATATAAAGAAATACCGTCCATGATTCCTGGTGATAATAAAAAGTACTTGATGTATAAGAAAACAGTTAAAATTTATACTGCCAAGAAATGTATATTTTGCTATGAGCCTGACGATTGCCACGTGCATAAAAGTCAAACTTGTACCAAACGGTGAGGAACAAAATGTATATTTGTTATTAGTTTATACATGTATATGAGATAACGATATATATTCTTTATATATCAAGAACAATATGACAAAGTGGAAAAAGGTTTTTCTGACGCTGGTCGTCCTTTAGGATATCACCGGACTAAATTTGTTAGGTTGGAGCGATTACACATGCGCACGAACGAGAAATGGTAGGAATTTTAAATTCTAAATATATATTTTTTTTAATCTAGTCGATTTTACTTTAATTCTTTTTTTTTTCTTTCCATCACTTATTTAGTAGATATACCAATCTTTGATAATAGATGTTCTGCTAGAAATGGGGAAATGTTGTAAGAACCAGGCTGCGAATTTAATTTAGATGACCTTGCGATCAATAAATTTTCGTCGTAGAACGAAACGCGACACAAGAAAAATTTTCTACGTTGTCATAAGACGCCAGCAGTGTTGAAACAAAAATGCTTTTGTAGTAATCTTATAGTTAGTAATGTTATAAATTTGAATAAATATTATTAACTCTACTTGGTATTGAGCACTCTTTTAAGAATAGTGTTTTGGGGTATTGGAATTTTATTCTATGTGTACCAACCCTGTACTTGGATATATATATCTATATATATATATATATATATATATATGAAGAAATATAGTCTTAAGATATGCTATATTTATGGGATATAGTGCTCAATATCAGAGATAGAGCGTGTGTAAATATAAAAGTGAACATAGAAGTCAACACTTAGAGGCGACATCTGTTTCATGGTAGACGCAAAGGTGGTCTGACGATTGCGTCTAGCATGAAACAGACTGTCGTCGATCCAAGTGTTTACTTCTATGTTCCTTTATATATATATATATATATATATATATATATATATATATATGTGTGTGTGTGTATATATATATATATATATATATATATATATATATATATATATATATATACCCAAGTACAGGGTTGGTACTGTAGTCAAGGATAAATCATTAATCCACAGTGGACAGCTGGTTATTCTTAATTTTCCTAATGAAACACAGTGTCTGACAAAATGGCGTCTGATATTATAAGTCCATTTTTTTTAAATCAATTAACCTTCCCAACACAATCATCATTTTACCAATCTTGTTTAAAATGTATCTGATTAGTTTAGATAACAAAAGTATAGCCCATAAATACAAGGTCGCATGTCGAACAAGCCGGACGTAAAGCAATGCGTACTTCTCTCTTACTTTTCGCATTTTATTATACTGTTCAACACTTGTTTCATTACAGGTTGTCACCATTGTTTTATTCCCTAGGCTTCAGTTTTTTTTTTTTTTTTTTTTTTTTCCTCTTTGAGTTTCTTTTCTTTTAATCACAAAGCCTGCTGTGTCAGAGTAGGCTTGAGGCTAATGTCTAGTGCCGTAAATAACAACAAATTATTCTCTCGTGTAGTTTGTAACACCCTATTTATCATCTCTCAGATGCGTCTCTGTCTTTGGGCAGAGTGCGCCCAGGGTCGCAACTGAGGAAAATTATACTGAGAGACGCCAGCCCTGGGGAACAACCTTCTCATTTGCACTCGGCATAGAGATCGGTGCGGGGGATCGGGCAATTTTGGTTCCTAGCCCGTGTGTACGCACTCGGGATTCCCACATTAAACCGGCCTTGTGTCACAACCTGATGTCGTGGCGGTTAAGTAAATACACAAAACAAAACAAAAAAAAAAAACAAATTAAATATCAGAGCTGTACCTATGGACCAGTATCAGTTAGTTTACCATATCCGGCTGAAAATCCCATGGACTGGACAAGTGTGCAATGATGAAGCTCGATAGACAATGGAAGGGAAAAGGACACTTGTCAACAGAAGATTCTAGAGCACGTAATAAAGAAAGAGGCAAGCAAGAAAGCGGAAGGGAGTTTTACAGAAGAGAAGTGTGAGAAAAGAAGCTGTTAAAATAGAAGAGACGTTTGTATCCAACTAGATCAACTGTAAAACGGTGATACCGTAGTTGCACGCTTAAATTAAGTCAGAGTACTAAGGGAAATGCATACTGAGAGTTGTACATGATAGGATGTTGAGAGCCCTGATCGATCACGTCCTTATAGGACACGACACCTAAAAGAATATGCACCTAAACATCGGTTCTTTTTATACAGATTTACTTTCATCAAGAAAGGGTAAAAAGCAATGATCGATATCTACCGATACACGCTTCATGATTTGACTGCGCACCCACTCGTTTAAGATATATTGCGTAATGAAAATATTCCTTTACAAGTGAAAAAACACGATTTCTGTCAATCTGATTTTGAACCGGGTAAATAGACCATATTTTTCACCCTGATAACCATGAACATTAATAAACCGGCATGAAATAGAAAAGAACTCTCTAAAAGCAGCGCATGCGTACGTGTACAGAAACAAGCGGAGGACATTTTGAACATTTGTTATGTTGTGTTGAGGCACAACGAGGACCTTTTGGGCATATCTTTTTTTACTTGTTTTCATGTCAGGATCCCGCCTCAAAGTTTGTAAAAATATTTTTGATACTCTCTCTCTCTCTCTCTCTCTCTCTCTATATATATATATATATATATATATATATATATATATATATATATATATATATATATATATATATATATATATATATATATATATATATATATATATATATATATATATATATATATATATATATATATATATGTATATATTTATTTGGATAGATGATGAGTTTGTGACCCTAGGTTTCACGTATTCTATGTAAAAAATTATGGTAGTTGAAGATTGCTATAATTTTAATTTTTAATATAATAATAATAATTTTGTAATTAAAATTAAAAATTATAGCAATCTTCAATCACTATAATTTTACATAGAATACCTATTATCAGGTTTTATACCAAAATAAATTAATACATATAACAAATAAAACAAAATAAAATAAAACACCAACAACCACTTTTTTAGTTCAAGCTACCACCACTATAACTACATTCATGGTTTTATCATTCTCCCACCACCGTCACTAATCATTTCTACCAATTTGCAATTTCTTCCAATTTACAATAACTATTATTAGCTAAAGCCTAAATAGCATTGTCTCCAATCCTTTGAAACATTACTATCACATCATATCATATAAACCCGTTATTAAATTAAACATCACCATATAAATTAAACAATAAGGATTACAAATTTTTACCTGTTACATATACACAGTCACCAAAAACAAACAAATAACCAGCTTTAAATATAACAAATAAACCCCCATTTTTTTCAAAAATTTTTTTTTTTTTTTTCAAAAACAAATAACCAGCTTTAAATATAACAAATAAACCCCCATTTTTTTCAAAAATTTAAAAATAAATATAAATAATTATAATAATAATTTTTACCTATCATAATTTACACAAACCCCACCACATATATACATACATGCGAAAATATTTTCAACGGAAAAAAAAAAAATTTCATAATATGACATGTATACATTCACGAGACATTAACGAGACATTTCCGCCACACTTCAATGATTAATTTCAACATTTCAACATACAAATGCGTATGTATAGACATAACACCACCCGTATACATACATGTGTCATAGCCGAAACTGTCTACATATGTTTATATATATGTATGAGTCCCGACGGACGACTAAGTATGTATATGTGTCTGCATACATCGATGTTTGCGTTAGTACGATGAATGACAAAACGACGAAATTTCCCCCACCAAAAATAACACCAATACACGCAATCTACATAAACCCAAATTTTTAAAACATTAATCAGTTTGTCTGACGATCGGTAAAAGCGTGAAACCCAGGGTCACAAACTCACATCTATCCAACCAAATATGTTAGCTCTATCTCTGATATTGAGCGCTTTCTAATAAGTACCGCGCATATAATATATAAATAATTATACATATATATATTTATTTTATATTTATATACACTTTTCACATGTATATATATATATATATATATATATATATATATATATATATATATATATATATATATATAGTAGTAAATAGAAACATACATATGCAATCATATATCTAATATATAAAAATATATATATACATACATATACATATATATTTGTATAAAAATCCAGGTAGAACTCAATTTGTAGGTGTGCTGAATTGGATCGTATTTACAATTCAATGGAATAAATTATGAGCATGGAATATTAGTGTTTAAGCCTTTTTTTTTATATATATATATATATATATATATATATATATATATATATATATATATATATGTATGTATATATGGTGATTTACTAAGCATAGATTAGTCATGATACAAGATCGAGGTAAATGGCACTCAGTGAGGATCAAACTCACAACTCAGTCGTACTTGATCTGGAGAAAGCTAGCTAATAATTACACCATGTACAGGTGCCCATAGTGATTTTCTAAGTTCAGCTTAGCGGTGGCACAAGGCCGAAAGTATGAGGCACACTGTGAGATCGAACTCACTACTCAGCCGTAAATATATCTCTCTCTCTCTCTCTCTCTCTCTATATATATATATATATATATATATATATATATATATATATATATATATATATATATATATATATATATAGTGACATGCCTAAGTATTGGATACATGTTATTTTCTGTTATAACTCTAGTTTATGTTCGCCATTTTTCCTGATATTTGGTAAGTAATATCTCGTAAAGTTGTTTTAGTTGTATGGGGAAGGAAAATTAAAAACTCATGGTTGAATCCATTTTTTTTAACAAAGTTCAAAATTACCCGATGCAAAAGTATTGGATACATCAATGTCATATTTTGTTGCTTAGCCTCTGTTTTGTTTCACTGCTTCCAGTCGCTTTCTATAGTTGGCTACAAGTTTTCCACACTGATCCACCGTTACTTTACCCCATTCTTCCTTGCATAATTCCTCTAATTGCTTGATATTTTGTGGATTCCGCTTATGAACTTTAACCTTCAAAGTATTCCACAAATTCTCAATTGGATTCAAGTCAGGAAACCTACTTGACCAATTGAGAGTACTAATACAATTATTTTCAAACCATTCCTTTGTAAGTTTTGCGGTATGTTTGGGATCATTGTCGTGTTGAAGCACGAAATTCCGACCATGTCCTAAAGAAGTTGCAGATTTCTGAAGGTTCTTCTCTAGAATCTCCCTGTACATGCTACCATTCATTCTACCATGGATAACTTGTAACTCACCAGTGCCCTTGGATGAAAACCATCCCCATATCATAATGGAAGCACCCCCCAAACTTAACTGTGGGGATGGTATTATGCTTGTTGAAGGCAGTGCCATTTTTTCACCAAACATTTGTCGCTGTG
>CAHIKZ030004155.1:5950000-5957500 GCA_903632075.3 Acanthosepion pharaonis
TTGGTGTGAAATGCTTAAAATATATATATATATATATATATATATATATATATATATATATATATATATATATATATATATATATATATATAGGATAGGGATGTATAAATATTTATATATCAAGAACAGTTTTAGTTGATATCTATCTATCTATCTATCTATCTATCTATCTATCTATCTATCTATCTCTCTATCTCTCTCTATATATATTTATATATATATGTGTGTGTGTGCCCGCGCGCAGGATGGGAGAAAGAACAGATGAAGGAAAATTTCACTGTTGGCAGCATGTACTTTTAAAATAAAAATGATGGTAATATTCTGACCTAATGTTCTCCCCCGCTTTAACTTTCGGAAAAGAGGTAACACTTTGAAATCTCCTTAAAAATCATTTAATCACTAGTTACTTAACATCGCCTGAAGAAGTACAATCAAATTTTTGAAACATGAAAGCTTTTATGTAACTCATTCAACATGTTTTTATTATAACCTCTTATAATAAAAATTATATATATATATATATATATATATATATATATATATATATATATATATATATATATATGGGATAACGACATATACATTTTATACATCAAGAACAGTTTTGGTGGATATCTTGAATGTTCATATTAAATATCAACATATTTATGGATCGGATCGTTGTTAAATCCATTTCGATCCCGTGTTTACATTCGATAGTCAGGCTTTTCTCAAATACAGACGTCGGCAGCCATTGAACTGATTTGAAAAATAAGAAATGAAATGTTGATTAAATATCAAAATAGAAATTCATTTACTCATATGTTTCACATGTGAATGCCTTTAGGAAAAAAAAATATTTACATTTATTGAAAATGTCAGTTGAAACTGAACTGCTTTACAAGATTACTCGCGTCCTAATTCACCCCTGATATTATGCTTAATGTCATTAAAATTCCGAAACGCTATTCTGAAAAGATTTAATCCAACTGCGCAAACAGAGTGCAATCAGTAAATATTATCGTCTCATTCAGGTTTTTCATTTGTCTTCTTTTTTTTTTTTCAAAACGAGGCAATCAGCCGACACACTCTTTTTGAATGACAACTCTCGATTTGCCTTTTTCCGAAAATGTCGATTCCAACTTATTGAAAGCTGATTAAAATATCATTTAGCTGTAGAAACTAGTGCGGAAAATTAAAAAAACAAAAACTGAACGTACAATAAAAGACAGATTACATTTTTCGGTAAGAGTTCAGTGTTTCAAAAATGCCAGTCAACGCTGCTGCATGGTTACCTAAAAAGCGATTAGGGTTTTCAAGATGAGGCTTTGAAAATTTAATGTATCTCAATCACAGTCAAATAAAATTTTACATATATATATATATATATATATATATATATATATATATATATATATATATATATAAAGTATATGGTGCAGTTCAATTTACATTACATGAATCATTCATACAAAAAACAGGGATCATAACATTTATATACAGGTTCGGGGTTAATGTACTTTATTAAATTTGTTTGCGGCGATGTATTCTCGCCATTTAAATCATTAACTTCTATATCTGTTTTTTGTATGAATGATTCATGTAAAATATGTATATATATATATTTATGAAGTCGTCAAAAAACAAATGTTACGGCAGTTTTTTATATGCACAAAACCCTTTCAGAATGAAATAAAATAAAAAAATAAATAAATCTCCATAGACACGTAAACCAGACTAGGCGAAATCATCTTCCGTTTTAAATATAGACACCCCAACCTTACACTGACTTGACATGTATGAATGTAACTCTCTACTGATACAAATTATTAACACCCTACAACCCTCCCTATTTAAACAATCGCTATGGCCGTTACCATGGAAATTTTGATTTCAAAAAAGAATATGCTATTAAAACACGTATATTTCACAAATAAGTTATTCCAAAAAAAAAATCGCTTGAAGATGGAACAGAGCTTACTTAATTCAAATAATTATATTGAATTTTTTCGGCTCTTGTTTTGAAACATGAGATCTCTTATGTAGCGTGTTGGAATCATATTTTTAAATAAATAATATATATATATATATATATATATATATATATATATATATATATATATATAAGCATATTACACGCAAAATTAGACAATTCCAGTCGTGTTTCCATGCGTATCAATGCATCTCATCAGGCGATTGTAAATTACTAACGAGTGATCGATTTATTTGCCGTTAGCTACCAATCTATAGGTCATGACCCATTTATAAATATAATTTTTCCTTCTTGGCTTAGTATAAATTTAAGGTAGGGCATTTTTGATTGGTTAATCACAAACCTTATAAAGCCCACTTTTTCGTAAAGAGGTTGCATTTTGTTTTTAAATCCACATGCACCGTTCATTCACCAGTAATTTATAATCTCGCCTGATGAGATGCACTGATTCATCGAAAGACGACTGTGGAATTTACTAAAATAAATAGTATTGCTCTATTTTATATTGAACCCACTTTTAAATTAAATGTTGCCAATGCATGAATTGTACTCTATTCGTTCTCATCTTAACCGTTTATATATATATATATATATATATATATATATATATATATATATATATATATATATATATATATTATTATTATTATTATTATTGAAAAATGAGAAAAATTTAATAAAAGGGGAAAACTAACTGGTTTCGCTCCCCCTCTTCGATGTTTTTAATCGTGAGATTCTTAAAAGGTTAAAATACAATAAATATATTTAGCGAATTGGGCAGAGAGGGAAAAAAATATATATATATATATATATATATATATATATATATATATATATAGTGGATACGCATGTTTGAATAGACGCTCCATTTTTTTGCTTTATTGCGATTTCCATGGAGAATGTTCAAATGAACTGCACGCCTCAGTTCCACATGTTTTAACCTTCACGGCTAAGACCTACCATTCCAAGCACATTGTGGCGAACCACCCCCATTCCTTTCATTTTCCGCTGGTAAGATGTAATTTCTACTCAAGCAGCTTCTCCTCAAAACCATTTCCTTGTGGAGCTGACTACCCAGTCACTAAAATGTTCAAATCTGGGATTAACCGTTATCTTCTATACATATTCGCATAAACTGTATCGCTTATTTTGTAACCCTCTATCTCGAGTGGCTCTCAGGCCTTGTACAATGTGAATACCAATGTAAAATCAAATAGTATATATATTTATTTTCGTCTATCGGACAGAATATTCGAGAAATCTTATTAAGAAAAAACTATGCACTCTTCGGCAAGATTTAAATCTGCGTCCTCCTTGGCAGGAGAAACCATCGTTAGATTCGTCGATAAGCAAAGTGGAATAGTGCCTTATAAACGATTGACGGCGCATCTTTTGCTTCGCACATCTACCTCATCCCTCTTTACCGTCTTTCCACGCTTACACTCTGCATCAGCTTCCTAAATCGGATGTGTGGACAAACTAAAGAGAACGGCTGCTTCTGGCAGGAAAACGCCCATAAAGCCTTTCCCTTTTTAAGCAGTGTGTACTTAAAGTATTAGGGTAGCCGTTCCAGATTATGGACGAGCTCGGTCTGAGGATGTGTGATTTCTATGGCCTTGAGTAAAGTACATCGATAATTTAGCGCCGATGATTTAGCAATCAGAGCACTTTCTAAGCATTTTCGTCCTAGTAACTTGCTTCCACTTTTAATTAAAGTAAACTTTATTCAAACCGAAATTATGGTAAGATTCATTGCAGTTCGCCACTAACTCACAGTGTTTTGTAAAATCTTTCTTTTGCATTCTTATATTTTATTTAAATCCCTCGAGGTCTCTCCTATCTGTTCCTTGTGGCAACCATTACAGGCTATAGAATAAATTCCTGCTTTACGTTTTAGGTTGTCTATTGTTTTACTTTGTATTAATTAAGTCTCTTATTTTTTAGAAGTACTTGTAACAAATTTTATGTCAACCTTAGATAAATTCATTTCAGTTGTAGTTGCCACGGATTTGGTAAGTAATGTAATGTATCTCGTTTTAATGTTTTTATCGTTCACTCTTTTACTTTTTAAAATTTGATGGGCTTTTTGTCCCGCGTTAAATATGAAATAATTATTGTATAGTTTGAGCTTCAAAATATTTTCATTGCTATCTATATAATGGATTAATTGTGTTTGGTCCATGGTGTTCTAAGCACATTTTTGTTGCTCCAAGTCTCTTCTTCATCTGTGAAGAGATTATCCAGCATTCACTTTCTTCAGCACTGATATTACATAACGGTTCAGTACTCTTTTCTTTGTTTCTAATTATATTTTTTGTTTGTTAATACTTTGCTTAGCCTACAATGTCTTAAAACAGACAAATTCTTTTGCTGTTTTAAAAGAAATGTATTATTTGAAACTGAAAGTATTAAATTAATTTACATTTTATTATCTCTTTATAAAAAAGAGGAAATAAAAACAATACAAGTGGATGAACCTTCTCTTAAAATTCATTCTGGATTTTGAATTTATAAAACTTAAAGGATGTTCATTTTTATTTTGCTAGAATAAAGCAAACAGGTTTTACTCAGATTATTTGAGGTGCTTCTTGTTGGTTTTAAAATATAATTTCTAAATTGTATTTCTGTTTATGGGAGAAAATGATATATAAACTTTATATATACCAGATGAATTGAAGGCAATTGAATGACAAAATAGGAAAAAAAATCCCAAATGTTGTGTTTCATCTTTCAAAAAGATTTCTTTAGACTAAATAATGTTTTTATTAATGGAATCATATATGTGTACGTTGGGGGGAAGGGGGTGCGAAATATGACAAATGGCAGTTAGAGTTAAACATCAAGAGAAAAGAAATGTTGAAAATGCAGGGATACTTAGCATTAAATTTAGATTTGAAATTTCTGATATTCAATGTGCATAGAGGCACAACCTAGTCAATTGCATTCAGCTTTCTACTACTTTTGATTTTTAAATACCTTACATTGTAATAGCAGTGATTTTGCTAAGAAAATCAATATGCTCTATGATATGTGATGTAAATTTATAATGGAAAACTCAGAAATTAGTGCACTTTCTGTGTATTTTCATTTTAATAAATTACATTCTCTTTTAATTAAAACTTTATTCTTAAAAGTTCAATTTGAAATTATGGTCACACTTATTAGAAATGAATGACAAATACATTGAGCATATTATTTTGTAAAAGATTCATTTTGTATTCATCTATTAATTTATTTAGATTCCTAGACGTTTCACTTATGCATTTCTTGGAACATTTTTTACATTCTATCTTATAAATTCCTGCTTCAGGTTTTAGATTGTTATTACTTTTTTGTATTAATGTATGTATTCTTTTAGAAGTATTTATAAATAATTTATCTGTTAAGTTTAAATAATCATTATTTTTAATTGTAAATCTAGTAGATTTAGTAGTTAGTGTAATGCATTTCGTTTCGTTAAGTCTGTATTAGTCATTATTTTATTTGTCTAAATTTGATGGGCTTTCTGTTTCGCTCAGTTCGATATTTAAATGAGTTATTTTCTTAACTTTATATCGTATAGTAGTTACTACTTGTTACTACAGGTTATTTATGATTCGTCGAGATCAAAAACGGACGGACAGACGGACAAACGTACACTGAGCTTCGTTTATGTAGAAGTATAATCAGTACATAAAAAATATGTTGGTCGTTTCGGTAAGATTATTTGGGTAGGATCAGATTGAAGAATTTTTATCTGTCATATTTATTCACTTTAGATTTTCGACCAGGTTGCATGAATTTTTAATATGTAAAAGGTTGGATTTTCTAAGAAGTGGTGTTAATATTTTTTATGATATACGCCAGTTTCAGTGGAGCGCTTCTTATACGTGATATGATAAGTTGCATTGGAATGCTTGCTTGTGTTAAGAAAGATTATAAACATTCAACATTCCCATATCTTCAGCTTTTCCCCTCGTTACATAATTATAACCAACGCTGACGTTTATATCTACTCCTCCCTCTACCATATATATATATATATATATATATATATATATATATATTTATGTGTGTCTATGTCTGTGTCTGTGTATGTGCGCATGTGTGTGAAAAGTGCGTGTATATAAATATAAACATATATATATGTGTGTGTCTGTGTGGGTGTAATATATATATATTATTTATACATTATATTCGCGGTACTTATTAGGAAGCGCTCAATATCAGAGATAGAGCTAACATGTTTGGTTGGATAGATGTGAGTTTGTGACCTGGGTTTCACGCTTTTGCGATCGTCAGACAAAGCGTAAAAAGCGTGAAACCAGGTCACACCTCCATCTATCCATAAATATATATATATATATATATATATATGTGTGTGTGTGTGTGTGTGTGTGTTTGTGTTTGTGTGTTTGTGTGCGTGCCTGTGTGTATTTAGGCAGCAAACCTTCTTTCATGCACATTTCATTGAATACGGCAGACAAGGTGCTTTGATTTACCTTTTTATACAATTTCTCATGTGAGCTAATATTTCTTTTTTTCTTTTCGGATGATAAATTATATAAAACAACTCCAGTTGACAATAGTAAAAGAAAAATAGATTAATTATAAATAATTGGAGAAATTTCGTAGAAAATATGCGTTTCTGACAGAAATCGAACCTGATTTCTATACGAAAAACGTCATTTGATCTGACGTACTAAACCACTCAGCTACGGAGAAGCGTCTGGTTAGCAAAGTTCAAATTACAGTTTTTAAACACACAATCTTGGACAATTTTTCCCGATCGATCATGTCTGCTCACGAAACTTATCTTAACGTAAACAACGACAAACATTTGAACTTTGTTTCCTATTGGAAAAATAGTTTCAGTTTACGAACTGGCTTCAGGAACTAATTTACTGTGTATATATGATGGACTCTCCCGTCGATTTCGATGTATGAGGTTCCGACAAACTTTTAATGACCCTCATGTTTGAATCTAGAGTGACATTTCAGACCTGCTAATGACTTGCAAAGAAAACCACAGATTGGGCAAGCGTGTGAGCAAAGAGGGTGCACTTCTCTGGCACCCTCTGAGGCTTTTTTCTTTTCTCTTGCTTCACGGAGCTTGACAACGCTTGCCGCCGAAAAATTCCTGATTCCAGTGTAAGTTACACTTTTCCAAGCTTTGCGATCCAAGGCAGTATTCTCCAAATCAGTGAGTGCAATATTTGCAGCTGCAAGGCTACTTTTCAGCTTATCTTTAAACCTGAGCAAGGGTCGACAAACATTCCGTTGACCACCTTCAAGCTGGCTGTACATGAGAATCTTTGGAATTCTACCATCTTGCATCCGCACAACATGACCGGCCCATCGTAACTGTGCCCTCATGAGGAAGCTCTCAATTCCGTCAATGTTACACAACGTTAGAAGGTCGGCATTGGATTTTTTGTTCTGCAGGGTTAGTCCACAGACTGCTCGGAGACATCCTTTGTGAAAGACAGACAGACAGACAGATAGATAGATAGATAGATAGATAGATAGATAGATAGATAGATATATCT